>QVNW01001455.1:0-38419 GCA_014825475.1 Pseudomyrmex flavicornis | reverse complement strand
AACTATTGTGTAAAATTCAGTAAAATCTATAGTTTTTCAAGACACACGTTGGACCATACTCAATTACCGGTGAATAATCGAGAGATTATCACCTAGTAATTCTATTTACAACAGCAATCAAGTTGCACGCGCGAATACAATATTTGTGCCGCCGCGTAATCACTAGTATGACGTTTGTCGTGACGGCTATAATCTACAATTGCGTCATTTGCGTGTAAACCAACCGCAAAGTCAGGCCTAAACGTCGGAGGTAAACTCGGTGAGATACAAGCGTTTCGAATACGAAATCACCGATGGCGTTGTCATAAGATCGATTTGCATTGACCCTTATCTGTCGCAATCGTAATGCACAACATGATATTCCATTGTGATATTCCAATTATTCAACGTGCTCTACGACATTTACCGAGATCCACAATATCATTCGCGAAAGATTTCTCAGATATACCGCAGCTCGTATAAATTTCATATATGTTGAAGATGTATCAGAATTCACTTCTCTCTCTCTCTCTCTCTCTCTCTCTCTCTCCCCTCTCGTTGTTTTTCGTCTTGAGTTTGATCTAGTAATTAATTAAATCTAATTAAATCTAGTAATTTATCTTTTTGACATTATTTTTTACTTTTAATTATTAAAAATATCTGCAATAAAACGACAAAGAGTTAATAGACCGTATTAAAATACAGTTGTAATTTTAAAATAAAAGTTTCAAGTTAAAAGTATGAAACACAGCTGATAAATAATTTTTTATTTCTTAATGGAACTTGAATAAATTTCTGGGTAACTCGACATTGTTAACAACATAATTAGCTAACATGTCTGTGTCTAATAAGTAAAAAGAATCTGTAAGCTATTTATCATAGCTTACAGTTTTTTTTAAATGAAAGTTAAATTTAATATTTAGACAAATGATATTAAAGACACACAAACTCTTAAATTTGATAGAAAAAACTTGATGTTAAAATTATAACGTAACATACATATATCATAGAAGAATATCAATTCACATTCAAAACTATGAAAAGCACATAACAAGGAAGGAAAGAGTCGATAAAAAGATATTGTTTCCGTGATGTGCAACGTGCACTTTTCTGTAAGTGAGTCGATGTACGGTGGCATTGTTCGCGATGAGATATGTAAACTTACGACATTGTCGTTTCTGCGGATGTTTACTTTGCGACTGTCAGAGTATGAAGTATGACTGGAAAATTGAGGCCGTATCTCAATTTATTTGTTTGCTATTTCATACTTCACAAAATCCTTTATATGTACTATTGGAAATGGTTTTTACAATGTCTCGTTGTTTCAATGAGAGAGAAAGAATAAGAACGAAAGCGAGAGCAAAAGAGAGGAGAGAGAAAGAGAGAGCGAGAGAAAGAGAGAGAGAGAGAGAGAAAAATACACACTATTATTAGAAGAGTTTAACAATTTTGCAACTTTCATAGTAGTATGGTATATAATAATTATGTGTATTATACAAAATATATAAATATATAGTAATATAAATGTTTTTCTTATATACACATATTATTTCTTGTAAAGATATTAAATGACAATCAGAACTCAGCAGAGAAATCTAATGACTAAGTTAATAAGAAATTTTGTTCCTTGTTAAGAAAAAATTAAATCTAAGAGAGAAAGAGAGAAATTTTTTCGTAGTATTTATGATTTTTTATTGCTTGTCTATCTTATTATTTTATCAGAGATTTTATAGTTAAGATTTAAAAATATATGAATAAGATGCAGACATTTTATAGCTTGAGATTTATTATATCTCATATGTGCGTTATCACGACAATATTTCTTTTTATCGATGAAGAAATTAAATCATTTCAAAATTTGTCAAACAATCGTTCGACTGCGTAAAATGATGAAAACAAAAGAATTCGCTTTGTGAAACGAAAAATATGTGTTCATATACTCGATATCAGGCAGTCGATAATTTGCAATAGAATGCAAACAATGTATGCAGCGCGCGCGTATCACAGAATCATGAAATTCTCGCTCAAAGGTGTAATTTTTCAAAAAAAAAAAAAAGATCCGGTCTCCTATCAGATAGGAAAAGATATTACATATGTCGGGATTTGTTTTCTAAAATTTACACGCGCGTTTTTATTTTCCGAATTTAACCGCTTGATTGTATGGTAATATATAGGATGTCTGAAAAATTTTTACAAAGCCGAAGTGTAAAGGTTGGATCTATCTAAATCGAAAAGTTGTGACTTTGCAATATTTATTAAATTATTTATTAATGAATATAATCCAATAAGCGCGTGAAAAACAATGGTCCGAACTCTGCAGGAGTGTATTTTCACTTGTAAAGAAAAATGGCAACCTCATGCAATCTCCTAACAACGAGAGTCGAAGCAAACAAGCGAGCGACATGTGACACGGCTTCTTGCGATCAGCTGATTTTCACAAATAAAAATCATACACGTCTGCAAAGTCCGGATCGTCGCTTCCCACGCGTTCATTGGCTCACATTAAGAGGATGTTGAAGCGACAGTCAAACTCCGATTTGAGCTGCTCAGCTGCTACGCTGTCGAGTAGGTGGCGCTCTAGTCGTGGCTCTTTAATCGGACCGAGACAAGAATAGATGATATAATAGAGACAAGGTTAGACGTATGTACGTGTCTTTCCGGCGGTTCTACTAAAACTGCACTAATTCTATTTTCGTACTCCCGTTTCTTACAAGCTTCAAAGCCTTTTTCTGAAACGTTCAAAATATTCGTCTATGTCTGTAGAATAAAAATGTTTGACACTTTTATTTGGATTCAGTCTGCCAATTTTGTATACGAAGTGAAAATATAGTTAGTTTACTCAGTAAACTAACCGGTCCATAAACTTTTTTTCGATTTTCTTGTATTTTTCTTAAGATTTCCAGTTTTTAGCATATTTTCTTTTTAGAAAAGTGATTATCATTCCGATCAATGAATGCAGAATAAGAACGAAAATAAGAAATGTGAGTAAAACAGAACAGTTCAGCATTGTCTTAACTAATTAATAATTCAATAAATATTGGAAAGTTTGCAAAATAATAAATGATTTCTCCCTTCAGATTGAATCAATTCATTTTCACACTTCGACTTTGTGCAAAATTTTTCAGACATCCTGTATGGCGAGTCGTGTGTAATGAAGCGTTTCAAACAAATGTAATATTTTTATGAATAACATTTTGGTAAACAAGTATTTATGTGTGTGTATGTGTGTGTTTTTCGAATCCATTTTTCAGATTTTTCATCTGATAACCTTGGCACGACTTCCGACGTGATCTTTATTTACGCCCGGAGGAATACTGAGTTTTGCACTTACCACAATTCAAATCTCGATAAGAATTGCGTGAAAGTAAGGATCGCCCGTAAGGATCTTCAGTTTCTATATACAAAAACCTTATTAATGTCTTTTGTATGAATTTTGTGTGCGGGAATACAAAACAGCATTTACACAGTTCCTTTTAGATGGAGATAAGTTGTCGGTTGTTTGGTTTCTTCTTCTCAGGTGTTCGCCCACAACTTTAGTCTCTCATTTGCTATCTGAACTGTAATATATAAAATTATCTCTTTATGGCGTCGCGATTTGCTGTATCGGGACACGATATTTTACATATTCATCGACGAAAATCTCTTGCGATGATCATTTCTGTCGGTTGAAATTCGTTCCCCGAAATAAGATCATACGACGTCCGAGCGTGTCAGCGATTCCTTTCTTCGTTTCATGCGCGTTCGGCATCATAAACCCCGTCCGATCTTTCGTGAAGAACGGAACAAAATGCGCTGCGGGACCGTAACCGCGGATTTCTGTGCGAATAACCGAGTATGAAACTTAAAGATCTTACCTACCGGAAGATAAACTGTTATCGTTACACCGCAGACAAAACTCGCGAACGAGAAATATCGAGATGTCAAAGTTAGAAACTGCTTTTTTTGTTGAAAAATCAGTAATTGGAATACACACACATACCAGTGTTTCTCGAAATATTTCTCTTCTTTTAAAATGTCTTAATTGCTTATAATTTGCGCACGAACGTTTTTGCATCACGTTAATGCAGATATTATTTATTTTTGAAAGAAAAAAAGGACGAAGACGAAACTAAATAGAAATTGTACACATTCTTGCCGTTTAGTGAAACTATACAAGTACATTTTTCTGTCATATTTTTATTTTGCACAATCTTGTTCTTCATCGTGCGATAAGCTTGAAGGCAAAATTTACTCGGTCGTCTCTCTCTGTGAAATCACGTGAAATCACATTTCTCTTACTCTCTCTTTCTTTCTTTAGCATTCATGAATTCAATTATCTGCCGTATTTCCCAAGGATGCTGTATGTCTAAGTTTTACAATTTGGCTTGCACTGTGGCATTTTCGTAGCATGCGCGACAGAAATGGGACGATGCGCAGATAACGAGAATTTTCCTCGAAAGAGCTGGGAAGAAACTGGCACTGTGCATTTTTCATCATTCCGCAAGAGAATGCGAAGAGATGCCGTCAGTCAGGAAAAGATGAAACACTCGTATTTAATACTTCGCGTTCAGATGTGTGTGTGTGTGTGTGTGTGTGTGTGTGTGTGTGTGTATTGCTAAAGAGTTAAATAAAAGAAATCGCCAAATTTTTTGTAACATTCCATTTTATTTTTATTGTTTATCACGCACAGTTTTTTCTAATCTTTGAAAATGGTATATTACACTTTTATATTAAAGCAAAACAAGCTTTTTCCCGGCCAGAGATTACAGCAAATGTAAACAGATTTTGCTGCACAAATGTTATCGCCGCGTTATCGCACTCGTTATAAAAGGAATTTATATAGCGCAAATGTTTTTTTTTTTTTTTTTTTTAATTCATGAATACTATCTGCGGATTTACCTCTCGGCGCTTAAATTCGCATCCTTGCGCCTTTGTTCAGATTTTCGTGGGCGACAGCGAATGCGTGCACAAACGCATGCGAACTCTTTTGCCTCATTCTTTGGTAGAAATGCGAGAAAACGCGATGTACTAACGACACAAACACAAAGTGCAACGAGCTTGAAAGTTGCCAATGGAATTCGACAATGAGAAAAGGACTTTGCATTAATTACATTGTCTTGAATTGCTTCTATTACACACATACACACATACACACCCATACACACACACACACATACACACACACACGGCACACGTTTTCTTTTGATTCGTAAAACAGATACTAAAATAAGAAAAAATGCACTTTGTTTGTTGTGTGAGATTTTGACAGTGTTCACAATACATAAACAAATTTACTTTTTATATTTAATTTTTGTGTGTGTATCTATCTACTTGTATTTGTCAAACGTTTATTTCGACGACATCGTTTCTTCGCTTAAATTTTGATTGATAAGAGATTAACGCTTGTGTGAATACTTGTTCGGCTTTAAGATGGTTTAACTCGATATCTTACCTAGCTAAATGTCGATAAGTGTCGATAAACTTCTGTCTTCAATGCGAAACTTTGATCAAGTACATCCTCGATATTTCGAGAGACAGAGAGCTATTTAGATGCTCAAATATGGTTTATCAATTGGGCATTTATTTATTGTATTTGATTCGTTGCTCATAACAATTAGCAAACAAAATTTCAGCATCGAAGTTTCTATTCCTATTGTTTTTTTTTCTTTTTACTAGTAATAAAAAAATTTAGTTTTTAATTATTACGATAAGTGAAATAAAGCACATCGAGAGCTATGTGTAGTTATACGTATAATAAAGTAAAGTGTAAAAGTTTCCAAGAGTAGTGCAAACAACAAATTACTCAAAATGTAGTAAAGTTTACGACAAACCACAAATCTGTAGCACATCTGAACAAAATGCTCTGCTAGTCGCATAATGAGGTGTACAAAGAAAAAAAAGAGAGAGAGGGAATGTTACAGTTATAGATAAACAGAATAAAGAAGGGAGAGAGAACAAGAGCAAACAAAGAGGAAAAGCCCGTATAATAAAAAGTATAATAATGGCGTAGTCTAAAGAAAGAAAGACAAAAAGGGAGTGATTTATTCAAGAAAGATAAACTGCAGGTTGTAATGGTGGAAAGCAGGTAAAGAGGAAAAAAGCGAGATTTACTCCCGTAAGAAAAGAGACAGCAAGCAGCGAAGAAATGAGAAAAAAGAGAGAGAGAGAAGAGAGAGAGAGAGAGAGAGAAAGAAAGAGAAGAAAAGGGGAAAAGATAGAGAGAAGGAAAAAGTACTCGCAAAGTTATGCTCTCGCGAAAAATAGTTCTAAGAACTTCGGACTAGAGTTACAGGAATACTGAGGTGGACAGAGTAGATAGGGTAGGTCTAGGGTTAGGTTCGCAACTTTAAGGAGATAAACGACAAAAAAAGAAAGAGAGAGAGAGAGAGACAAAGAGAGAGAAACACATTCCTACATTTTTCCCGCTCCCATTTTTTACGTTTTTTTCCATCTGAAGTGAGGCGATGCGACGTCGGTGATCGGACGAGGGAGATCGTCGCGACTAATTGCGCGCGACTTCTCACTGACTGCTGATTGTGATTGGGCAGGGCTGGTAAGTGGCGGTTACCACGAGAAGCGGCTGCTGAACGATCTGCTGGACACATACAACGTTCTGGAGCGACCGGTGGGCAACGAGTCCGAACCCCTCGTGCTGAACTTTGGCCTCACGCTCATGCAAATAATCGACGTCGTAAGTGTCATTGTTTAATTACTTTCTCTACAGGCTTCATTTTTTTCCTTGAAGCTTTAATGTTCAAACAAACTTTCGAGGTCTCGTTCTGCGTATCTTTTTTAATTATAAAATATACAATATTTACTTTATAATTAACTTTACATAAAATATATAATATTTATTTTATAATATTTATTTTTTAATCTACTTGTAGTCTTTACGTATATAGTTGGTTGAGAAGAATTTATATTTCTTAAAATAATTGTTTAATTAAGAGCATATCGATTTTGAAAACAAAATTAATTGTACACATTGCGTATTCATATATATACGTACATACATATATAACCATGTAAGTGTGAACGCAAAGTTACTTCAATACTGCGATTTGTGGACGTGTTTGTAGCGATGTGGATAAAAGTATCTGCGAATTCCAAAGCCCCGATGTTAACCGCAGATAAGTCACGCGCACCAATCAACGTCACAGATCGATGTTCACACATTATTTGCTTAGTTGTATAAATAGATTATAAATAGGGGATGCTACATATATAACATACATTGAGATTGTGTCTTTCAATTTCTTTCATTAAAAATTATTTTCGAGAAAAGTAGTTAGAGATTCTTTTTTATATTATATAATAGTCATGTGTGTTACAGAGAGCACACGATACAGCACTTGTATACATAAAGATCGTTATTAATTATTTTATTTATCTCCAATGTTGTTTTGCAACTTGTTCTAATTCGAGAATGACGAGGGTCAACGGGTGAAGATAAAACACGAAAAGAGAATGACCTCTAGTGTCGTATGCGAAACGGGAAGCTTTTAATTTCCGAAATCCGTATTGTTGGTCGGCGTCGCGCCCGGTTTCGATGTACCTCTAACTATGCCTTCCCTTCGATCGAGAAAACAGCCAATATTGCCGGTTCGTGGTGCACGTGCGGACTCGAATATAAATAGCGTGTGCACGATCGTGCACCCCACGCGCCTTGCACCGCCGTTTATCTTCGGGATTGCACGCCGCAATTTTCGACGCAGCACCGGGCGATGCGCGATAAACAATCGGGAAAGATATCGGGTGTCACAAGGGATGCGCGAACGCGTTATTGTGATCACACTGAGTTTAATAATAATGTTTTGTCGTTGAGAGAGAAAAACGCGTCGCGCTAATATTGCATCTATCGCACAAGTAGAAATTATTTGCACACCAGAATATAATCATTTATATAATTTATATATATACATATTCCTTTGTGGACAGACCTTAAAAATTACGAATAGTTGGACAACTGGGTCTGTGAGACCCACGCGACTTTAAAATTGAATATCTCCACGAAAAATCAATATTTTTTGCAATTTTCTTTTTCTTCTTTTTTTGAATCAAAAGTTTTAACGATTCTGCGTCGATCAAAAAAAAAAAAAAAAAAAATTGAAAAAATTTTTGGTAGTTTCAAAGATATATAGCGTTTAAAAAAAATCTAATTGTAACCAAAGACGCCAATGCGCAATTTTTGAGCGGGTCTGAAAGATCATGTCTGTCCACGAAGGAATATATAACCGTATGATTATTTCGTTTTAATAAATAGCAGTATTAACATTTTGCTCTTTAGCATATCGCGAAATTTTTTTTACGTGTCTCGATACGTATAAATATACAAAATTCCGCAACTTTATCACAAGTTGTTCAAAAGTTGCCGCACGTATATTTTCGGAGAGCACGACGTGATTATTAAAATACGTAATGTTCTTATATGATTCAGAAGATATTCGCATCGCGGAATACAAATCAACGTGTGTATCTATGCACGTACCGTATCTAGATCGCACGTCGCCGCATGTAGTACGTTGCTGCCATCTGCACTCAGTACGCGCGCGCGCACACACGCACACACACACACACGTGTCATTGCTTATCGCTCCTGCTGCGTATTCGTGCATTTCATGCGCCGTCGCGATCATTCTACGCGAATATCTAATACAACCCGGTCAAATGAAAAAGTGATTGGCGATAACGTCGTATTCAGAATATTATATATTCGAGACTCGGAAAGTCGCAATCCGCAGTACGCAGCGACATAGACAATATAATGCAATACACGCACTCCAACTTTATTTTCAAAGAATCAATAAAAAAATGTTTAATGTCATCGCACATCGAATTAATCGGCGGAAATTCAACTGCAGGGAGTTTGTATTCTTTTATACATAAGCGCGCATAGGGAGATATATGCGCGTTTTTTTTTTTTTTTTTTTTTTTTTTTTTTTTTTCACAAAGATTCACAGAAGTTACGTCACTAGATATAAAAACATCCTCGTCAATAAGTGTAAATATATGTTATATACTTACACATAAATATATGTTAATATACTTACACATATGAGGAACGCGAATTATGCTGTTTATTGGAATTATCCGCGATAAAATTGGCTTTTCCATACGCGTATCTCATTTCTGTTGTTTTGTATTCGTTATTCGTTAGATAATATCCGTGGATATACGCGCGCTTTCTATACGTCGGGAGATGTGCGGAAGAACACATATATAAACTCAGGGAAATCGATTACTATTCGGAAGCTCTTTCTCGGTGCTTGAACGGTACTTGAACGGCGCGCGGCGCGCACGGTTGTGCACCGAAATCATGAACAATTTCGCTTCTAGTCCCGGGTACGCCCGCCGCGGAGAGAGTAAGTTTCAATAGTGTTCCGCAGCGGAATAGTACTTAGAGTCTGGATTAGCCGAGTTTCAGAGCTCACTTGCAATGGCACCTCGACTATCTCTTTTCTTCTCCCGACCAGACGTGTGCACGTGCGCGGTAACAACCGGTACGTTTCTCCACAAACAAGAGAGAGAGAGACAGAGAGAAAGAGAGAGAGAAAGAGAGAGAGAGAGAGAGAGAAAGAGAAAGAGCGAGCGAGAGAAGGAAGGCGGTGTTATCGTCAAATGCGCGCAATATATTTCGGCACACACATTCTCCCTCAGGACTGCTTCTCCTTATCTCGCGATGAGTTTGTCTTGTAGATAAGTGTAGTTTAACAAATCGGCCGTGGGATATATATGCTACCACAAATGTGAAAGTAACTGGATAATATTCGCGAGATTCGTCGAGACTAATGCGAGCGTTATGCAATTTGTTATTGGGCGATCGTAGATTTTACAGCACTTAGTATGTTTAGCTATATGTTTATTGTCTTTACAAGCTATGCATTTAGTAAGTTCGTGTTCTCTTCGTCAAAAGATGTATTTTGTGTAGTTATGAGAGAGAGAGAGAGAGAGAGTGAGGGGAAAGGAAAAAAGAATAATCAGAAACATGCGTGCTTCGCGTTACATTTGAACGGATATAGAGTTAAGCTCTCAATCTTTTCCAAATCTTTCCTTATATACACAGCCGGTGAACGAATTGCGTTTCTTTTTTTTTTCTTGCTCGTCGAATCGTTCGTTATACCTTAAGTCGGGGCTTAAATATCCAATCGCAGCTGCGGAATCGATAATAACTCAAAGTCTTAGTCGAATAGAATTGGAAATATTTCGCGCGATATGTATTTATATTTCTTAGAATGATACAAATGATTCGGTTTTGCGCTTATTCTCAGCTACACTAGTATTATTGTGAATTTTATTTTAAAATAGTGACTTAATCTTATCTTTTTTTTTTGTTAAATCGCGAGAATCTGTTTCTAAAAATAGATTCGTGAAAATCATACAATTGACGGGTTCTTATGCAAACAAATATATATTGCACTTTCACTTGAAATACTGATCGATATTAAGAAAATATTGTTTTAAACGACGTATGGAAACATCAAATTGTTCTGGAAAATATTAATCTTGCACGACATGACATTTTGTTCGAAACATTTTGTCACATATAAATTTTGTCAAATATAATTATATAGCGAGAAATTGCAGTAGTATAATCTTTAAAATAAAGTACATTGTTTTTTTTTTTTTTAATTTCTTTGTAATTATATTTTCTGTAATACTGACAGAGAATTTCACGTAATCACGTAACAATGACGCATTACACCAAACATATGACGCTATTATGATTGATTCGGATTCTCTTCGCGGCAGTTTTCACGAAATTTATGTCGTTCATATTCAAGCCACCGGTTTCTTTGTTTTTCTGTTAAAATATATTGCCGACGGCGCGACGATAACGCTTCTACGCGAAAGCAAATTCTCGGCGATTCAAATTATGGATTCTGCGCGCGTGCAAAAAACCTGCACGCACGGTACATTTGCTACTCGCACAGTTTCGAAAAAAATTTTTATTTTTTCATTCGCGTATCCAGGTTTTTGTGATGATATATCTTATTGTTTTTGGTAAAATAAAATTATCGATAAAAACGATTTGCTTGCATCAACAACTACATGATACAAAACTATCACGATTTGCTTTGCGCGCGCGCGCTTGGTTAAATATGTTACCGCTTTCATTTGTAGCTGTTACACATGCGGACTATGTCTGTTACAATATTTTATATTCAATTGAACATTTTTTTTATTTATTCTATTTTTATTTGATTGGAAAATTTATCACAAAAAAATTGCATAAGTATTTGTTTGAAAATTCTGAATGCCGTATCACTCCCCCGCTGCTTCCTGCATTTTATTATACGCGGCATTATTTATGATTGTGCGATGCACACACCGGTGTGATTTCTTTTCTGTTTCTCGTCGCGTACGCAATAAATTTTTGGCGAACGTCAAAAATTGTTTCATCGAATAATCTAGATCGATTTTCCGCGTGACCTTTGACCCACTTTCGTCTGTGCTTCTACATTATGAATGCTTCGCAATTTCACATCACGTGCTAAACAAACGTGGAACAATACATCGGCGGCAAACACAGAAAATTTACAGTGACAATAAATTTGCTCTCCATTC
The DNA here is from genome assembly GCA_014825475.1 of Pseudomyrmex flavicornis. Taxonomy (NCBI): domain Eukaryota; kingdom Metazoa; phylum Arthropoda; class Insecta; order Hymenoptera; family Formicidae; genus Pseudomyrmex; species Pseudomyrmex flavicornis. Next base: position 26,896 of record QVNW01001455.1, on the reverse strand, counting down.
AGTTTATTAAACCTATATGTATATACAATTATAGAAAGAGACAAAGAAGAATCATACTCCATTGCTCTTGAAAACTTCTCGATTCTTGCATCGCTTTCAAAACAGAGACGACGTAATAATAAATCTGTGTATCGTGAAAGGTTGACATATAATCTATAATAATTTCCTCGGTGAAAATACGTGCGCGGAATAATATTTTGTTTAGTTTACATTAAAAGCGTTGGTTGTGTTGCTCTTGATGCACATCGGCAACTCTCAAACGGACGGGATATTTCGCCGTTGTCATGAATTATTCATAAAATAAGATAAAAATAATGACGCGCGCGGAGACACAATTTACGGAGATATAACTTGTCTCTCTTTCTCACGTTAACTGCATGATCAAAAAGATGTCATCTTGTGATGCTTGTGACAAACTAATAAACTCACGTAATTGCTTTTCCTCCTAAGAGAAGTTTTGGTTTAACGATTTTATAAGCAGCATTAAGCTCGGTATTAAGTTAAGATAATAATCGTTTCTAGACCGGCACTAGAGAGAATAAGACGCTTAAGGCGTCGGTATCTTGTGTGCTGCGTCTTTGTATTACGTTGTCGCCTGAGCAGCTCCGTGAGGCTTGTCCTACCGGACTAGTCGTTGGGATTCTGGGACTTTCCAACTGCCAGTTTTGAGAGCCTTGTTTTGGAGGATTCAGAGGAAGGCGGCCGGGGCCCGCGGGGAGCGGGCCCCCACTCGGCGCCTGCGACGCGACTGAGCGCGAAGTCGCCTTCTAATCTCCTCCCGTCCTTGCTGCAGGTAAGCCCCCTCCATTCGCCGTCAGCCCCACTCACATCACGGTGGTCTCGCGGCCTGAGTGCGAGGGCTGCGAGTGGAAGGTCCCGTTCGAATTCACGTCGAATTTTTTCCCGCCAGTTTCTTTCAAGTCGAGTTTATCGATTTAAAAGCAAACTGAATCCGGCCTCCAACTCAGCTCAAATGAAAAATATTCTAACTCTGAGGGAAATCAATTAAACTTTCTTTATTCTTTAATAATCGTTCCTATATGATACTTCTTTTTCAAGAGAAAGATCATATCGTCACTTCCTCCCCACGTGTAATTACATAAGTATCACATACGGGATATTCAGTTTATTGCATAGTGACACTTAAAAAGTCATGTTTTTTATAGTCACCAAATATTTAAAAAAGAATATCCATAGATAAGGTAAAAATTTGAAACCAAAAATCCCTTAACTAGGAAAACATATGAAGTTTTGAGCCTTTAAACTGCTCTCCTCAAAATTTGCGTTTTGGAGTTACGTAGGGAATGACGATAACATGAATGTGCCCTCTGATATTTTGCATATGCTAAAGCAGAATGTTCAAGAATTAATACACTTCTTGTCGCTTCTTGTCACTTCTGCTACCATCTTTTTCTAATTATTCGTATTGATTTATCAAATTCCTTATCGTAATTTAAATAGTCGCCCGCTGAAAGTGCTTAATTGAATTAATTTCCAAAGTCCATCATGTCCGCGCGCGGCATAGTTTATCAAGTTAAAGCATTTTCCAACATCCATTTTCTGTCAGAAAACTTCTTCTTGCTTCCGTGAAATTTCGAAGTTAGTGGCAAAAATGAAGTTCCGCAGTCACGGTATTCAGTGTCAGGAAATAAGTTGATAGACTTTCGACTCTGAACCCTTTGCATTAAACATATACGTTTTTCATGTTTCTGTGAAAAGTGCGCACATAGATATTTTAAACACGTATTTGTGCAAAATATTCCATGAATTTTTTTATTATCTCCAAAATTTTTCTTTGTGTTTCGGTATATTTGAAATTAAAATAGAAATAGAAAATTATGCGTTTTGGAGATTTAATGTTCTCGATGTAAATATAGTATATACTTATGTATTTAAGATGTCCGAAGAATTTTAACACAGTCAAAATGTGAGGATAGATTGAGTCAATCTGAACAGAAAAGTCATTTTGTTATTTTGCAAAATTCTTAATATTTATTGAATTATTAATTAATGTAAGCCAATGAGTGCGTGAGAAGCAATGATCCTGGTTTTGGTAGGTATGCACAATTTCAGTTGTATCGCCATAAAAATCAGCTGATCATATGTCGCTTGTTTGTTCGCTTTGCCTGTCATTGCATGAAGTAAGTAATTTTTTTTTACAACAAAATACATATTTAGATTGGTCAATTCTTTTTTATTAGATGGTTTGTTCTTTTTTTACTGAACTCTCTCTAGTTGCATTACTTCAGAGTTTATCTCTTTGACTTTAAATGGGAAAGGAAAAAAGATGAATTTTGAACTTGACTAGTGTGACTAGTTCAGCGAAAAAGAACGAACCAAGAGTCTGGGTCATCGCGTCTTACGCGTTTATTAGCTCATATTAATTAATTAGTAATTCAAAATATTACAAATTTCGAAAAAATTAAAAATTTTGAAATATCAAAAATTTTGAAAATTTTTGTAAATGACTTTTCCGTTTAAATTGACCTAATCTATCTTCACATGTTGACTGCGTCAACATTTTTTAAACAGACTGTATACGCACACACATACAAACACCTATACAATAATATTATATATATAATAAAAGTTCATAACTAATCATATTTTTAAAAATGACGGTACTTTTAAAATTGTATTTAATGAGAGCTAACACAGCTTTGAAAATATGTTAAAATTCCGAAAAATTCTAACTCACATAGTGGAAATACATGTTGAAAAGAAGAAAATGTTGCATATATTTCCTTTGTTTAATTGTGCAGATTATTTATCGTTATTCGTGCGATGGAAAAAGAAACATAACAATGTTATTTCCAATCAGCCACAGCTGCGGAAAGTACCAAGACAGACGATTTGATATTGCATTAGTTAGTCCGAGATGCTGAGCAATTTGGCAAACCGATTAGAAAGCTTAAGTAGGTGAAGTCAACACTAAACGGCCAGCTTCGAGAAATTGAGGAGATTTTAAGGAAGAAGGGTTACATTCCCGAGAGCAGCGAGATTAAAATCTTGCTGAAATAGACGGGAGAAGACCTGCCAAAAGAGGGTCTCGCGATCTGTAAATCCTTGGTTTAAGCTAAGACGTGGCTAAACGCGATTAGCCAAAATAAAGGCAAGCGGTTCGATGAAATTTGCATAATCAATGCGGATTTGCATAATCTTTTTAGTAATAGTTCGAGATATAACATAAATGGTCTATACAGAATGACAAATATCCGATGCGACTTAACAAGCTTTGTGTAGCCGTTGTTGCAATTTCGAGATCGTAATTTATGATTTAGACGGAGTCGAGAAATTGAGAACAATGACCATCACGTATGAGTCCGATTCGGAAATATTTTTGCCCGCGGTTCTCTTTATCTATTATTTATATAAAATTGAATAGTATAGTCATAAGCGGTTTCGTGAATGAGATTGCACGCTGCAATTCGATTTTGCATTCCACGTAATGTAATTTGCAAATAGAAGAAGAAAGCGGGTTAATAGAAGACGGGATGACGACAACCAAGAAGAAGCCACGGGCTTTTCTGTCGACTCACACTCAATTCGCTTCGTCGTCGTCATTTCCGTCGCGATGGCAAACGCGCTCGCGAATGGCGCATAGCGTCAAAGATGCGCCAGAGGCCGCAAAACTAGATTTGTACGACGGGAAAATGCGCAGCCGAGTTACGCCGCATTACCGTTCGCTATGGCGCGCGTCACGTACCGCGAAAAGTTTCCTGCCCCACGTTGAATTAACTGTTTGCAAGCCGTAATTCATCACTATCACTGCAAAAGCGTCAAACCATCGCGAGCAAGATAAATGAACGATTAAGAACAGAGACACGCTATTATCGTGCCAGCTTGTGCGCTTTTAAAGTATAAACAATAGTGGCAATGAAGCCCCGTGATCTATAGATCTTCTTCCAAACTCCATTTTAATTCTTTCTATTTTACTTAAATGATAGTTTATTTATTTCAATCTCTGTTTTTTTTATTTGTTTTCTTTTTTATCGAGTAAAGTCACATAAAAACTATTTATTTTATGTGATCGATCTAGTTCGTCAATGTTGACCAGCCCACTGGTTTGGTTTGGTGCTCTTACGGCTCCTCAGTGAACCTATGAAGTTAGTCCATACGTCATTCTCTACGTCTTCATTGATAATTAACGTTAAAACAAAGGAACAGGTGCAATACACCCGTACATTGTCCAAAAATATTTACCGCGTAACTACGCGCACTTATCAGAGAAAAGATATCGGTTATTCGATCGACTTTCACATAGACTTCATATAATAACTATGTAGAATACGTTCAGAATACACTTGTCCGGGTCACTGGTCTCGCGGCCCGAGTGCAGGGTTTTGCGAACATTAAGGAGGTCCCGAGTTTGAATCCGTTCTCATCACTTTGGAAGTTTTTTCGGGCCGGTCCCTTTCAATCTAGTTGATCGGTTGATTGGCGAACTGTGAATCGAGCCTCCAAAAATTATAATTCGAGAAGAATTTATAAATATAATAATTGTTGCAAATGGTAATCTTTATAAAAAGATAGTTTCTTCTAGAGAATTACAAGATCTTATTAAATGATCTATTATAAACAAGATCTATTATAAAATAAGTTAAATTTCAATCAAAATTTTTTTGAACAATGTTACATCCCATCCTTTCACATCTACATATAATAATGCATATCTATGCTTAAAAACAAAAGTACTTCTCTTGACCGGCCCGCTGGTCTCGCGGCCTGAGGCAGGGGAACTGCAAACTTTGAAGGTCCCAAGTTCGAATCCGCTCATTATTATAGGATTTTTTCTAGGCAATCCCTTTTAATCGAGTTGATTGGTTGATTAGCGAACTGAATCGGGCCTACAAAAATTTATTCGAGTGTAATCTCGAATTATAATTCTTCTCCCACCATTTTGGTTGTAACATCTGAGCACGCAGATAAGGCACGCCCACTGTGAAAAGACGGCCGTGTATCGCGCGGTAGTAGCGTTATTGCACAATCCTCCTCCCCTCCGCCCCCAATCCCGTTCTGAGAATATGTAACGACTTTATGAGAGACTGGCGTATGGACTAAGAGCGGATAGGTCTACAGAGCCATAAATGCAAAGAGAAGAAAAAGGCAATGTTCGCCACAGGATTTTCAGAGATGTTTAACACGCTGACTGCCACGGTGGTCATTTGTCACCGACGTTACCACAGTTTTTAGAATGAAAAAGACAAATATCATTGATTAAAAACTTTTGAACAACGTAAATAACTAGAGAACATTGATGAATTTTCAGTACTGACCGTGAATTCGAATTTAGGAACGCCAATCCAAAAGTAATCGAGTGCAAGACCATGGTGGTCATGGTGGTAACCACCAGTGAGATAAACTACTGATAAGAAAATGATTATTATTGAATCATATTAATTATATAAATTTTATCATTATAATACATATTTTACCACTTTATATACTTAGAATTATGAAAATTCTATTGTGGCTTCTAGAGCAAAAACGTATAAAACTTGGCGGTTAACGTGTTAAAATTGGCAGATTAAAAAAGAGAAAAAAAAAGCAACAGAACGCGCGATATCGTACGTAGTAGCATTATCTATTATGCGTCGGCGTTTTGCTTTAAAGGCGCGTAAACATACGATGCGCCTTTAAAGTAAAAAACGCATAATTTAAATCTCCAATATATAATTCAGGTCATGCGAGTATACAAATTACTTGTTTTCGTTCAATTTCAACATTTTTCAATAATTCTCTCAATATTGCATTGCCCAATAAAATAACATAATATATTGATACGTACGCATAAATTTGTAATAAATGTGATAACGTTTGTACAATTGAATTTATTTTCATCGTTCGAGCGGAAAAATAAACAGTCCGTAAATTATGGAAAATTTATGCTAGGGAGAGCTGTTCGGAATGCCACGTCACGTACCAAAAGAAATTTTCCTCTCTAGAGCGTTCCCGTCTCACGCGTTCAAATTTAAATATCCGCACTTTAATAATAGGTATCTAATCTTGATGAGTGCGCACACACACTTCGGAATTCCGCGTATTAGAAACACAGTCGTTGTCTTTCGCAATCACGGAAATTTTGGGTGCGGTGCAATACTGTCGGAAATTGAAACGACGCGACGCGACGCGCGATTGTTCGCGCAGAGACGAATCGTCCGTTGTGTGTTGAGTTTATGATATAGAATACCCATAAACGCGCTACCCGTTGGATACGAATATTGCTTTCGGGCGCTAAACGGAAGTGTCGGTCACGCCACGATTCTGCTGTGGAAAAACACGAAACATCCGGCACGCGAATCCTTATTCGATTTTTTTTCTTATCGAATTGTCGTTCGGTAACAACAGCTGTTGTGTTTGTACACGGTGAACAATTTTTTCGCCGGGTTTAACATGTTTGCAATAAAAATTGTATATACACGCACACACACTACTACTCTATTTTCATTTACAATATAAAATGCAAAACTGTACAACACGGACTTGGACGACACAAAAACAAAGCGCGGCATACTTTTCAATATCGATAGAGATCGATGTGATGTGCGAGAATCCGCACATTAAAATTAACGATTTTTTTATTGTCTCGCTATAATAATAAATGCCTGTCATTTGAAAGATTTAAAAGACTGTTAGTCCAGTTGCGAGAAAATATTAGACCAGGTATTATGTTAACGAGTTGTGTGACCGAAGATGATCAAATTTGTCTTCCGCGAATAAGTCTATCATTGTCGGGAACTTCTTTGTGCGGAACAGTTCGAAAAGACAATGAGGATGGTTCGCTAACAAAATTACACGTGGCATCTGCTTCCGGCCCGATCGTCGACGATTGCTCTCTCGATAACTTTTCCAGAGAAAGTTTCCGCACACACACACACTTACGGGAGGCGAGTTTACTTTCGTAAATCAGTTCTCCTCGGAATAAAGTTTACGCTCTTTCACGTAATAGCAGCTACGTTTTTAAACTCGTTGAGAAAAATTGTAGCGATTTTATAACCGCGTTTTTTTATGAGGTATGTACTTCCGAATTCCGATCAATTTTTATTCTGTCAACAAGAATTATGAGATGTGTCGCATTTCTTGTTTGTAGATACTTTTAAAAGTAAAATAATTTAGTATAAAAATTAATAAACATCGATTAATGTAATAAGTTTTAATAGTAACAAAAATGTGAAAACAAGTTCATGAAAGAAAAGAGACGAATCTTATATATTTAAGTCGCACTTTTTTAAACATTTTTAAATGTTAATAATTATAGCATTTGTTAATAATTATAGCATTTATTTAATAAGTGTATTATTCAGGAAATATGCTGAAACGATATATAAATGCTTTTTCGATATACAGTCATAAGACATTACTCAAAACTTATTTTTTTGTTTTACAGTGAAAATTTCTGCTGAAGCTTAATCACTGTGAGTTTTCACAATATTAAATATTATTAATAGAAGAATTTTAGCGGATTACGTCTCAAAAGCTTAACTAATAATAAATTCTAAATTAATTTCCGGTGGACGTTCTCTCGTAAAAGTTTTAAACGGGACCTAATTACAAAGATATTTTGCTAACGAATATTTAAAAACTAAAATGGTATAACACGGATTTCACGTAAACGATTTTTTTTTTGAGAGAACTCTCAATTTTAAGGAGTTTAACCCTAGAACACGCACGCAAAAAAAATTCCATAAACCCGCACAGGAGTGACTTCACAAAGTTCAAACAGCTGTAACTTGCTGAAAACTGAACGGATGTGAACGTACCGTATCTAAAATTTTTCGTCAGAGTCTCTAGTTTAAGGATATCTATATTGAAAAGTGTTTTTTAAACAATTAAAAAATTATTAGAAACAAAAATATAAAGAATTTTTGAGAAAATCAGGAAAATCAATTTCTTGGGGGTTATATTGATCCCAAGTGCGTGTTCTAGGGTTAAAAAACCGGGAAATGTGCGTGAGATATTACACACATATTCAGTTTCTCGAATATTGTGTGTAATATTAATATTATATTATAATCTGTAATTAACACGATACAGTTTCGAATTGAATTAACTGCAAAATAGTTTATAAAATATGAAAGCAATCTTCTACTGGTTTCATAATTTTATACGCGTTTATTAGCATTTTTTTATTGTACAAGTAGCCGATGTATTTTTATAGCTTATGTTATTGCGTTAATGTTACCGAAGTGTTTTGAAGTCAAGATATGTGTGACGTTCAAATTGAATCAGACACACATAAGTATAATAATAATAATTGTGTAATAATAACGAAGTAAATATCAAAATATTGTTTGACTTTGTAAGAAAAATTGATATTAAACGAAAGTAGCGTACAATCGTTTATACACTTCTAATATACACAATTATTTATTTTGATATTAAACGAATATACTTATATAATATACAATTATTTATTCCAACAATAATGCATAATTTATTATTTTTTTTTTATCTATCCTGAGATCGTAAGCTATGTGTGGTTTTATCGACTGACCGATGCACGTGATATGTTGCAACCTGTTGCACTTGACGAGACTGTCTTGAGCAATCCATTATATGATGTCCCCTCAATTATTATTTAAATTAATTATATTTCACGTGAGGATGAGCGTAATACCATTCACATAAATTTATAAAGTAAAATGATAATATTTACGCTAGTTAATATCATTATATTATATTGTATTACAATGTAATATAATTTATTATATTATATTATATTACAATGTAATATAATTTATTATATTATATTATATTGTACCAAACGATCATAACAATATATAACTTATTTATTAGTAGAAAAACATATATTTGGTATAAAAATGAATCACTACACATATATTCTACATAAAATAACATATACACATAGATCATCGTCATTTCTTACATGAGCGCGTTTGGTATATACTTTTGTTCAATTATTGGATGATGCTAATTAGCGCAATCAACGACGCAATACCGTGGAACGTAAATTCAATTCCGTCCTCGTTAAGCCGAAGTTTATATCATGACATGAAAAACGCTCGTCCGTTTATCAATTTTGCAGTTCAAACAATGCGCATTAGTTTACGAGTTCGCCGTTTGTACGCGAGTGCATAATAATTATCGTGCCACGAATCTTCTGTGTGCTGCGGGGTAAAGTTACGCGTTTCATCTTGCTGTTACGCCGCCGCCGCAGTTTCTGCATTGAAGTCTGCAGTCACGTTGTGTGTGCAATCGCATAACAAAAGAATGCCTTCCCCGCGTCTCAAAAGTCGCTGATATTCCTCCTCAGAAATGACAGAACTTTCGAAATTTGCGTTTATTTATTTTTATTAAAAACCAAAGAAGAAAAAAGAAAACCTGAGCGAGTACAATGACGTTCTAATACAGCATAAACGAGAAGGCGCGCGCACAAGAAGAGAGAAGACGCGCTGTGTGTGTAACGTAGCAGAGGATCATAAGTTCCGCGCGCATGACTTCGCTTTCTTTTACGGAAGATATGTTGCGCCGTCAGTCGGTATCGAGCAGAGATTTCCCTACGGAATCTCATATCACGTTGTTTTCGCAGCACATCTTTCTGTCTTGCATGCAAATTTCATCGCGCTATCCGTGTGACACGCCGCGTACTTTATCGCGCTCCAGACGCGCGCCCAAGACGCGCCATCATAAATCTCTAACTACTCGAAATGGACAAACGATTTATATCGCTATCGACATGTGTCCGAGCGCGCCGTATAACCTAAGCGGTCGAAATTAATGGATCAAACTTGCATCGCGCAATCCCAACTGTCGTGTGAATCACCGAACAAAATCGAGAAAAAAGTAGCAAACAGAATTTATATGTCATCAGAAACACGTTAAACTTTATCAATTAAATCTTCACCGGGAAAATCATTAGAATTTCTTTAACCTTCCGTTGTCACACTTCTTTTTTCGAACGTAGTTGTCACACTGGATCAATTTGATCCAAGCTCATTTTTAATCATCTGCTGTTCAAAAACTATTTGTTAGATTGAGTTGACAAAATTCTGAGATAAAGTTTAAACAATGTAAAATTTATTTCTGTAGTAAAAAAAGTTAACTTCTATGATATTATCATGTTTAAAAAATTCCTGAAAAACAAATTTTGAAAAAGTTTGTTTGCTTAAAAAATCACAACTTTTTAATATTTGTAGCTAAAAATGTATGATGAAATAAAATTTATTATACTCTTGAGATATGCTACTTTAATTGAAAAAAAAAAGTTCTATATATTGGAGCTCTTAAAAGTATTTATTTTGCATACTAAAAGAAGGCATTTTTTAAGTTGTAAAAATCATGCATTTTTATAGAAAAAATATAGTTACTCTTTTTAAAAGTATACAAAATAATTGTTTATCAATAAAAAAAATATCTTATAAAAGTAAGTTATATAAAAGTTATATAAGTTTAAACTAATCGCAATTACTACTTAGCTCAGTGAGCGGTTGTGCTTCTGGATGCAGCCATTTTGTCTTTATTGAACACTTTAAATGAAATAAAAACAATTTTTTTTGTATAAAAATGATTGGTTTTACTTTCTGACTACTTTTTTACACAAAAATAACTGTATTCAATTTGAAGCAAAACCGTCTTTATCAGACTCGAGTCAATTTGACCCTTCGATAGTTGCCAAACGCGTGCTAACGCTTCCTCTCACTCGGGAAATATCTCTATTTGTGGAGGACACTTGAAACAATTATTAGATAACATCACAAGTACCATTTTCAATGATGTCTCAAAGATATTTTACTTCAAAATAAAATCATTGGTTATTTTGACCTACCCGGGAAAAAATAAATTAGATCTGATTTAAATCTAACGAGATAAAAGAAATAAAAAAAAAAAAAAGATCTACTTAGATCCAAATTAAATCTAAATAGATATAAAGTAGATCTAAATAGATTCAAGTATATCTTTGTAAATTGACATTATATTTAGTCTTAGATTTACTTTAGATCTATTCAGATCTACTATATGTAAGATCTACTCAAATCGACTTAAATCTAAGCAGATCTGAACAGATCTGAGGTGATCTACTATAGTAGATCTGAGTAGATATAAAGTAAATCTAAGAATAAATAAAGTGTAAATTTACATAGATCTATTTAGATATATCTCTTACATCTATTTAAATCTACTTTGTATCTATTTAGATTTAATTTGGATCTAATTAGATCTTTTTTTCTACTTTTGTATCTCGTTAGATTTAAATTAGATCTAATCCATTTTTTCTCCTCAAACAGTGTGACAATGGAAAATGAAAACATTGAACCACAATAAATGTATTTGTTGTGCTTTGCATATTACCATAAAAAAAAAAAAGAAAAGAAAAACAAACAAGCAAACCTCATTATAAGTTTTGAGGATCACTTAACCAGATTGAATTTTTGAGACGTAGAACACGCTCGACAGCTTTTGAAATCGATATGCGTGATTGTCGTCGCGAAGTTTCGTTGCACGCTTACACACGCACAAGAGAGGAACTCAATCAGCCCAATCATCGAAATGGCGGCGGCATTGAGATCAATCGCTACTATCGCCACGCAACAACTCTATTCCATGTTACGACTCTCTTGATTCCACTTAGTGCTGACTATCGCGTTGCAATCGATTTCAACATGGCTTCCGTTCACACATCCGTCGTGGCTGCGCTCGCAAAATGCGCATCATTAAAGTCAACGATCGGCGCACGAAAATAAGCTATTTGTGTGTTTTTTTTTCTACAGCTTTAGTCTCTTCGCTCGTAGTCGATAAATTTATTATTTTTCATCGATAAAATTATCACAAGTCTGACAAAGAAACAATCTCGGAAAGAGATTTTCGAAATAGGTAATAATTAAATTTGTGAAAACGATAATTTCGGTCTTTGTGTTTATTTTTTTTATGCTTATGCTCGCGCGCAATCAAATTCCACTTGGCTCGCGCCTATATATTGAGTCCAACAATTATACGATCTCGTCTGAGAAAATGTGTGTCATTAAAGTCGACAGTCGCTCAACATGGAAAACGCGCGTTCCATCGAAAGCATCTCCATGTAATCGAACGAAATTTTGCATCGGGACGAGCTGATACGCATTTAATGGCCCTTTGGACTTTCAATTATTCGGCACGTTTGTCAAAACCAATACGGTGCTGTAATTCAATTTGCTCGAGTCGGAAGTGCTTGCTGAATATCGATCTACCGCAGTGCAGCGACTAGGCATTTCTTTTTTTTTTTTTTTTTTTTTCTTCTCGATTATTAAACGAAGATTACGCTCCGTACAGCTTTTAAATAACGTGTAATAAAATTTTTCAAGTTTTATCAAAAATATATATTGAATCGCGAAACACCGATACTTGCATATCTATCAATATATTTGCCATTTGCGTCAAATGTAATTCATCAAACTTTCTCGAACGAATGTTCTGACAGCAGCGAGCGTTAGATTGTGTTTGTGTGTTTGATACGTTGCAAACAGACAAGCTAAATAATAACCTTTCGACCGCTAAAGTCAAAGGATTACACGTCGACAAAACGTAACTCTCGGCGTCAGATATTTTTTTCACGAATTTCCTCAAAGCGGTTTTGCGGACCAACCGTCCGTCGTCGTTGTCGTCGTTGTCCGTCCTACTTCTGTTGGTTGCGTACGGTTTTATTGCCGCAAGGCTTTATTTGCTATAGACCGCGCTGTCACTCCTCGCGCGGACACTCTTGATATTACGCGACTTCATCGACTAGCGCGCCGTAACTCCGACAATTTGACCAAACGAGATTCGTTTCTTTCGCCGCATGACAATAGACGTGACAATAGACGTTTTTTCCGTTTTTTTTTCTTTTATATCCCAATTTTTCCCTTATATTTCTTGGATATCTTTTTTTTTTTGCGATACATCGTCGTCAAGTGTGCACAGCCGGATCTTTTTCTCCGCAAGGTAGATTGCGCCAAAGATTTTGTATGTGGCGGAGACTATCGTCTCGCGAAAACGTGATCGCACTGTACATCTTACAATTAGTCGCATTCTGGCGAGTTTTCGTGGAAAATGAAAAAACTTGAAAAAACCAGGTCGCACGTGCTGTGAAATTTCACGTATGTGTGCCGTCTATTATTGCTTTTCATTCATTGACTCTCTCTCTCTCTCTCTCTCTCTCTCTCTCTCTCTCTCTCTCTTTCTCTCTTTGTGTATGTGTGTGTGTGTGTGTAAAATAGATTTTTCTTTCCTATATATAATAGATATGTACATATGTAAGTAATTAAAAGTCCTCACATTTTTCTTTAAATCATAAATTTTTACGACGACTTATCCGTTGACTGAGGGATCATTGCGCAAAATATCGCAAACATTCTCTGTGTTTCTCTTTCGCCGTAAACGTCGATCTACATTATTCTACTTTCATCGCTCTGCCGACTTTCTGTGTCTTGACTCCGCCTCCGAAATTGCACTTGCAGTCGCGCTTCTCCGAAATTACACATTCACTCGGATTGTTTGACTTCGCCTACAGTGTCTGTTTGTTCTTCTAAAACTCAATATCGTCCACGCTGCGCGGCTATCAAATACAAATACTATATACTATTGTTGTGTGCGAGCTTCGTGGTTGAACAATGACCAAATATCTGGTAAACACATGTAAGCAGGAAATATTTTACGCGGTCGTCTTTTGTATTAGATGACTCCCGTCAAGTGTATTTATCCGGCTTTTCCGCTTTATGCGCGCTCTAAAATTAATGATATTATCATGTAGTGTGTTACAAGCGCATAAACGCGCTCTGCTGTGCCGCGTAACGAGCTGCGTCCACGAGCTTTTTACCCGCTATTTTCTTTTCAACCTATATATGTATGTATATACACACAGCGATATATGTACTGCTTAATTGCTTAACAAATCAATTAGATTTTAATTTTTTATGGCAAAAAAGAACATAATATAATATTGATTCTATCTCTCTGTTCGTGTCAGATCTCCACTATGGTCTTTTTTGTCAGTTACGCGAACGAAGGATTGTTTTTAGCGTTTGGTTCGAAAATACATATAATATTATTACGTGCTGTTCGTGTTTATCGTTTTATCAAAAAAAAAAACGTTTCATTTACATTCTTTTTATAAATATACTTGTAAAAAAAATTGATTTGCACAACTTCTCAACATTTTCAGACGTCATTGAGTAAATAAAAAAATTCGAAACGTATTAGAAACTCAATTACACGAGAAAAAAAGAGAGAGATAAGTATTGTTCGTATTATTCTGTCTTACGCTAACCGTACGACGTAACCTCGCGTTACCGTACGTTGAATATCGCACCGTGAAAGATCGATAGGAAGCGCGTCACCCACCGTGATCAAGCACCGCCATTTAGGCGGCCATTAACCCGATTTTCGCGCTACGTTTCGCTACTTATTCCCGCTAGACAATGGCGGGATGTTTTCTGGATAACCAGTGGGAAGTGAAGAAAACCAGTCACACAATTTCGCGCGATGTTACCTGGGTCGCAACGGCGCCATAAAGACGATCTGGTTAACGTTACGTCCGACAGCCGACTCGTTTTGCCGACGCAAAAAAAGAACGCTCGCTTTCCCGCTCTTGTGCAGTTTTACTCCTTTCCAGGTACTCCAAGAAAACCGATTTCCTGCACATTCTCTGAGAAATTACGAGAGCGTGGCACTTGGAACCAGATACCATCGTTGCGAAGTAACGGTGCATTTACTAAATGCAGTTTGATTGTTCGTGATAATGCGCACTATTATAAAACATGATTGCAGAGAACCAACGTACTAAATTTTTACTCACATCAACACTCAATTGCAGACGTTACTTTAGAAGCTATCTTTTCTTATGTGTAATCACATAAATATCCGACGCATGTGAGAAAGCAGTTTCTATGTTGAAACTTTCTTTTATTTTGTGTACGGACACAGTTTTCTGTAAATTTTTTTTTTTTTTATATATTCGCACAAATTAATAATTGGCGCTGTAATTATCGTAAAAAGTTGGTTTCTGGTTAAACTAATAATATTCACGAGCTCAACGGTGTTTGCACTATCCAACAATTCCGTGAAATTCAAAAGTTTTTTCTACCTAACAATGAATCTGCTCGTATAACAAGTATGTCGTATAACAAGTATGTCGTTTGTTTAAAATATCGGTCATGAGTTTTCACAATTGTGCGGTTCGTCAATCGTTGAGCAAATTCTGCGTGTTTTTTAGTTACAAAAACAAATATTGGATTTTCCTTAAACACACTCATATTTACTTTTAACCTGTATATTTTTATGTAAAAATGCGTATTCATATATATTTTTACGTAAAAGTATTTATAACTAATTGCGATATTCTTTGGTTGTGTGCTTGACTGTGCGAAAACAAGAGCGTTGAATGTATGTCCGGAGTAAACGCATCATTGATTGATTCTAAATTATATATTAGATACGCTCTAAGACGTTTCATTTCTTCATCTTTTGTCCTCTTGATAGTGATGGATGAAGAAAAGCGCGGAAGAAAGTACATCACCGCGTATACTTCAATAACGCAGAATAATTTTTCTCTCACGCTTCGTACTATTACAAAAAATTCATCAGACATTTCTTCGGACGGGCGTTAATTATCGTCACAGAATTTGAAGAAAAAAATATATTTAATGGTATAAAATCACTCGTTTGCTATATGCAAGTTTAATTAATTGTAAACTAAAAATAATAATATTTAGAAATCTAAATGCATGTAAATTGTTTACTAACAATATATAACGAAATAAATACGGTCATGAAAGCCGATACCAAGATTTAGGAATTGAAATATCAATTCATATATATATATATGTGTTCGTATATATATACGCGCGCGTATTTCCGCACAACATTTTGGTATCGGCTTTCATGACCGTATTTATTTCGTTAGCATTTCACGAAGCCGTAATTTATCAGAAATATATAAGTTTTGTAAATTTCTTTCCGTGGTTACGATTATCACGTTGTTCGTGTGCAACTTTTTCATCTTGCAATTGTATCTTCTGCCATCTTCTAAAACTGACAGTTTGTGTCAAGAAACACAATAGTGTGATGTCTTCAAAAACTTACTCTGTCGAAAAAAAGATAAAAAAAGGCGCCAACTACACGTGTCACTCACATTGTTATATAAGAAAAATTATTATTAATCTTTTCACACAAAGCTAATTTCTTATTTTTCTCTATAAAATATATTTTATATAGAACTCTTGAAATTTATATATTACTATATTACAGTACAGGACAAAATAAATCATACACCTTCCAACAAATTGAATTTGTTAGTGTAACTATTTTTTTACTAAGCAAATAGAATGTTAGATACAGGAAAGTCAAAGCATTTCAAGGTATTTCAATAAACAAAATATAAAATAATAAAAATTTAGGTCAATTTGTTTGGAAACAACATATAAAACTCTACAATATGTATATAAAACTCTTTCTCTACGTAATTATATCTATTCTACAAAAAACCTGATATCAAAAAGTAATTCAAAATAAAATCTTAAATGTTGTTACATTGCTGTAAAATATAAAAATAAAATACAAATTAATAAGTGTGTTTGTTCACAGTATATTATAAACACACATATGTTTTATCTAAAATCTACAATATGCTTTGTATTGAAATTATCTTACTTTATCACGTCTGATTACATTATTGAAAACTTGACGCGTTAGACACTAAACAACAAATAGCGCGAAAGAAAAAATTTATTTAAAATAAAAACCTTTTCGTTTAAAATCTTAATCTTGGCGCTGTTCGACCACTTATCGAAGAACTCCAGTACTCCGGATTATTTATTTAGAAACTCCATTAAGTCAATATTTTAGATTTTACATATTTAGATTTATAAACTATTTTTATAACGTACTATTGTGAGTACACATACACATATATTTATAATAAATTTGTAGTTTTGTATTCTACATCAATGCAACAATGTATAAGATTTCACTTTGCGCTACTTTTTTACAATTTTCTTTGTAGAAGCATTTGAGAAAAAGTTTTTATATGGTGTAAAAATATAATATTCTACAGTTTTATATAAAATATATTTTGTTAGAAGTAAGATTTATGAGCATGCCCGCGCGCGAATGCGGAAGAGCACATTTTCGCGTTCGCGTACATAAACGATATCATAAAGACGGTTTATATAACTCGTTATCGTTGTTACATACATGTATTTCGACCACCATTATCTATCCGGCCATGAGGTTGCCTGCTTGGAAATTAAAATCGTCTTTTCCAAGGTATCAATTTCCCGAAAGAATCGATACTTTCTTCATTCACTTTAATTCTGCGCGAGGAGAACAAAGAGAGGGAAAAAATTAAAAAACAAAAAAAAATTAAATTCCACTCTGTCGTTCTTCTCTTTTAGCACGATAACTGTTCCATTATATATTGACTTGCAAGCGCTTAATCGACTTGTCTCGAGATGACTAAAAATCTGCATAGTAATAGCCAGATACAAAACAAATTTTATATTTAGCTCTTTGATGCGAAAGCTGCATCGTAGTTTGATCGAACAATGATATTATTGCAACGAAATATATGGCCATGTCTAATAAAATAACATAAAACATGATGAATATACAGTTTTACCTAAACTCATCTTGATGGTACTATTGTATTATTTATTGACAGACTCTTTGATTTGTATTTGAAACACAATGTGTATCAAAAATGTATTTTTCCACAAAAACAGTGTATCATATGTATTATATATTTTTGTATAAATTTCATTAACGCAATTAACAAATTCCGTTAATAAGTAAATAGAGATTCGTAGGTAAAACGTGACGCGATGATATGTCGTAGTTACAATTTGATAAAAAGTTTTAAAGTAGATTTACGCTTGTAGAATGCTAGAGGATAAAATTCTACATAATTCCATTTTCTCGAGGGATGTGAAGTTCCATTTGTCACAATTCGCACACTTTTTTCTCGGGAGAAAATTCGTTTTGCAAAAGTTTTTGGCGAGGAATATGGTCATCGTGGAATTCTCGCAATTACGCGTCAAACGGTAAAATTGCAATTGTCAAGTACGATTTACTGAATAGACTGAATATTTGTGCGGACGGGATCTACCTCAATGGGGTTTTAGTGTTTTACGATATTCTTTTGTGTATCTGCCGTCGTGTCGATTTTATATTCATTTCTAGCGTAAGTAGTTTTTTTGTTCTATAAGTCTATTATAATTTCAGTAGTCTAAGTAAGCATTGCAAACACATCAATATCGACCGCAGTAAAAAAGAGAAAATGTTTTAGTTTGCGCACGATAATTTAAAAGAATTACGTAAATTTAACAAAAATTTTTTGGAGAAGGAGAGATGTTAATTGTAATCAAAATTTTACAACCGCACATATGAGAGTTGTTACAATATGAATACCTATCATGGTAAAAAAAAAAAAAAAAATAGCACTCATGATTTTAAACGTGTCAGTTATTAATCGAGAAAATTCCATATTTGTTATTGCTAAACAATTTTATAACTCGTATATTAGAACAAAGAAACGATCGCGCAAAATTTTATCGTATTACGCAATACAGTTGCTGTAACATATGGACCAACACACACAACCTTCTCTACGACCTACATAGACTAAACTGTAAAATCCATTTATGGACTCTTGAAACACGTAGCCTAGTCGCCGCCACTGTAAATGCGACTGCGAAACATTTATGAACTTTCAAATCGCACGTCGTTTCTCACTCTTTTCGAGGAACGAAACATATTTGTTTATGAAATGTCATAGTAGATATATTATTTATTAATACAAATACGTGATAATCGATCTCTTATTATCGCACAGAACAATTAAACAATTCCAGAGTCCAAAAAGTGAAGGGCCAGTAAGAGCCTTAGACACAGATAACAGCGTGTATATTGTTTATTCCAGAAGTTCATAAAAGTAATGTTTCGACTCTAAATTGAGTCATCTTCAGATATAAAGCAGATCTTTGACAACATGCGACTAACGTCAAAACAAATTAATTAAAAATTAAAAAAGTTTTATATACTGTAATAAAAAAATAAATAAGTCAAAAAATTAAAAGTAAAATTAATAAAGTCAAACTGGAAAAAGTCAATTAAGTCTACAATATGAAAGTAAAAAAGAAACTGTTGTTTATTAAACAATTAAGCCTTTATTACTATTTCTTATAATTCCAGAGTATTATTTATTTTGAAAGCTGCTCTTATTCAGTTTCATACATCAATAATACTTCGTATATGAATTTATACTTAGCAAATATTATAGAATATAAATAAACAAATTCTACTGTTACAGATTATACGGACTATTGAAAATGGATATAGATATTCACTATAAAAAATGATTAAAATTGATATTCGAATTAACATTAACCAATAAGAAATCTAAATATAATATATCTTTTATTAATACAATGTTAGTACAATTTAAGAGGATGCTGAAGCGACGACTAAAGTCCGATGCGACTCAGCCGCTACGCTGTAGGTGGCACTTTCTAATCGGACCGAGACGAGAACAGACATATGTATCTCTCTCGTGGTTTTGCTGCACTAATCTTATTGTTACATTTTTTTTCCTTACGCTTCGAAATCTTTTTCTAAAACACTCAAAATATTCGTTTATGTTTTTAGAGTAGCTCGAACAAGATTTGTTGTGATTCATACTGCCAATTTTATTTTCACAAAGTGAAAATAAAAATATCTACATAATAACATCTGTAAACTGGTTTTTGTTCGTTTATTTGTTTGTTTTTTTGTTTATTCCTGTCCGAGCCAGTTTTTAGCATATTCCCTTTTATTCTGGCGTTCTTCATTCCAATAAATGAATACAGAGTAAGTTGTGCAAAGAAAAGTACCAATAAAACAGGAACAAGCAGTTAATCTCGCCTCGTTTATAAGTTCTACAAAAACGTAATTTCTGGAAATGATCAAACTAACATTAAAGGCTTGATGATAAAAGCATCAAAAATTTGATAAACGATCGCTTTTAATATCAAAAGCGATTCTTTTTGTGATGATAATTGTGATTTTAGAAGAGAGATTATTAAAACGGTAACTTAAAAACTCATAAATTACAACGACAGCGAAGTTAATACACAGTGTACATATTTGTTGATTTTTTTTTTTTTTTTTATCGGAAATTTGACGAGGCGAAAAGTTTATTTTCCGTTCAATTACGAAAAAAATGAAGTAGTGGCGGAAATTCGCGCGTTACGCGTTATAGCATAACGCGACACGTAAACCCATAAAAATCCAGTTACTCTCGCGCATGCGGGGAGATTTCTTCCTCCCCTCCCGAGGCGTGGGAAGGAGAAGGTGAGACCGACGGTCTCTCACGTGCACATGCACACGACAATGTGGATTCCGCGAATCGCGATCGTACATAGCAACGTGTTCTCCGTGGCTTTGAATCACTTCTACGACTCGACAATGCGAGCAGAATTGGAAATGCCAAATCCGCCTGTTCCCTCGACGATATATACGCACATATGTACATACGGCCTTCTCTATATGTTTACACGCATATGTACATATGTCGTATATACGCATACTTATACAAGGTGGTCAGGCTTAACAGTTGCTCTGCAACGTAGCGCATAATATTTTTGTTTGACCCGCGCGAGCGATCGTGGTACGGCGCGGTATCGCGTATTTCACAATTGGCCGTATTTCCGCCGCAATTTCAGCGGTAAATATTATTATCTCGATGCAAAAAATATTTTTCTGCGGTTTGTCCGTACATATAATTGTATCCTCTCATATTTTCTGCTAATGAAAAGCTCACAACTGTGAACGGCGGGTATTAAGCTTTACTGGTGTGTGGGAATAATTTCGATCGAGGAATCAAGTAGTTCGAGTAGAAGTTTAAAGAAACACATGCGGTTGTGTCCGCATCCTGGAAGCGCTCGAAGTCACACACACAAACCGACTACCCAGTACACGTTAATACGTAGATCGATGATATAGTACCGGCGGATATCTCGATCCGGAGAGGCGGATTTGACATCCAGGGTGGTGACGCAAGGATATATCTTGCTACGAAATCTGGACCGAGCAAAGTGTGTATTCCCGATGCGCGTACTTAGTAGTATAGACGCGGTATACGTCAATTCATTCGACATAATCCGAGAGTTGTCATTATCAGCTCGTAAGAACGCACACAGATAAAAGTTGTGAAAAATTATATATTTTACACACTTTATAACAGTTATAATAGAAAATCTTTTTATCATAACTGTGTTAATTATAATAGTTATAATTTAAACAATCATTTTATTATAATAGTTTTTTATTATATCTATAATAGTTTTAGTTTAACTATAAAGATTTTTTATTATAACTATTATAACTATTTTTTTTTATTATTATAACTATTGTAGTTGTAATAAAAAAAATTTTTATTATAACTATTATAGTAGTTATACTAAAAAATTTATAAATATTTATAGCCACTTAAGATCTAATTGTAAATCAATTTAACAACAAAAAAATCAGTATATACATACATCTCCGTTATTTTTAGAGATATGAAAATATTACAAAAGTTGTATGATATCATGGGAACCATAAGATGCTAGTAATAATTTTTTTGTGGGTGAAGAGGCTTTGGATACTTCAAAGTCATTTCTACTTTTTTAATTCTAATCCTGTAAATTCCGGACATTAATGTCCAAGCAATTTTTGAACATGTGAAAAGTTTATTAACTATTTGATGGAAGAATTTCTACAAAAATAAATCAAAACCAGTGTTATTTTCTTAACATAGAATGTTGAACAAAACCTTATAAATTTTTCTAGAGATTTTGCAACGTTTTAACCAATGAAACAATCGCGTCAGACATAAATGTCCAGAGTTCACACGTACCTAAAGAAACGTTTACAGGATTAGGGTCAAATGACATGCTTTTTAGTGCGTTAGCGAATGTTCGAACGATTTCAACGACTTGCAACACAAGGTTATTCAGTCATTAAATAAAAGAGTAACATAATGTAATAATAGATGAGCCATGAGTACGTATTATCTACATTTATGGAATAACAGTTTAAAAAGTGGATAACAATAAAATATATACATTTCCACGTAATATATACATTCCCCACAAACGTGGATTTCGGTCATGGTATTTAGAGATTTCGACGGAAATCGATATTGAAACGCGAATGAGCAGCAGATGAACAGACGTCATGTGCATGCATATTCACGTGCATCTTCATTCACGCCGCAAAATATGTACAGCTGCTACCGGGAGTGTAGAATATGCGATCTCAAATTGAATCTATTCAAGCTTCGGCGTAAAAAGTGACATATTCATTCGGTTATCTTGAATCAGTGAATTGATTGCGTGCGTTATCCCTCCTTCCTGCAGATCGTGGCTCAGATATGTATGTATATATACATATATATACATATATACATATATACATACCTATGCGGGATCGAAACAATTAATTACGCTGCCATTCAACAATGGACGCGAATAAGTGAGAAAAATGGAAATCATCGATGATATCATCTTGTAAAAAATTGCTGCAAAAAAAAAAAAAGAAACAAAAACACGGGAAATAAACGCTATCCAGAGATAAAATAGAAACATTCGGACCGTCGTTACTTTAACGCTTTGCACGATTTGTGGAAATGTACAAAAAAGAAGATACGGACTCGTCTGGCGAAACTTACGCTTGCGGGGTAGAAAAATCGAGCAATTCTTGCACGGAAATGCGGGCGGTGTAAGCACACGGATGTACGCGCGCGTACAAGAACACCTTTTTTATACGGTGCTTTAATTAAGCACGATTAATCTCGATGATTTAGCAGAACTTGCTATTCGCTTTTAGAAATTATGTAAGAACGACGGACGGTAATGTTTTACAATTTCAAAAATATTTCTGAACGTGTGTGCCGAGAAAGAAATGGCTTATGAAAAAAAAACTGTTATGTTTATTCAGCGAGTTGATTTCTATGATTTTATTTACATGATAATTAGTAATGCGTTTTGTTCTCTCCAGATACATTTATTATGTAAAATTCTGATTTTTGTTTTGATATTTAAACAAAATAAAAAATAAATTTTGATAAGTTTTGATATTTAAACAAAATAAAAGATAAATTCTTAAATATTACAAAAGACACTTATGAACGTAAGTAATACGCTTGGTTTGAATTTACAGCAAATCAAATAACACAACTTAGTCAGATTCTGTGCAGACATGTTGTATTTACGTTCGACTGTGCTGACGCCTGCATGTGCTTGGAAACTTGTTTCCATCACTTTATTTCCATTTGATCATTAAACAGTTTTAAACAAGACATTTAACAAGCATGAAAAGCAATGCTGTTGCTTGGAATATTATCGAAGTTGTTGAAATCCGCTTTCTCTATTCAAGAAATATCGTTACTCTGTTTAATGACTCTCACTAAAAATCTTACATTCTATGTTTCTTCTTTATTTCGCAGATCGTTCACTTCTCAAAGATTCAAAATACAAGCTCATTTGGAACAGTAAAATATTCAAGCAAAAATTCTCGGAAACATTGAGACTTAGAAAAACTCAACAGTGATTTATAATTAAATCTCTTATGTGAATCTTTAGAACGGTAAGAGAGAAAGAATGCTGAGAATTTGATTTGCTACGATTTCAAATTTACAGATTTGACTTTATTATTTTCGTTCTTCAATAGAAATAATAATAATATTTATTATCTAAAATTATAACCAAGCTTTGTGGCGAAACGAAATGACGACGATTATAGCGTGGCGCTTGTCTTATCTTGTGCATACTTGAACACTCGCGAAAGTTTAAATGTGTTTGCCATGCACTCGCAACCGGATCGTTACAGTAAATTTTGATGAGTAAACGCATGTCCGGGAGAAGTTCCGGCGTATCCCCGTTAACGAGTTTAAACATGCGATGACGCACGCAGGCATTGAGCAGAAATATACACGATTAATTTTCTCAAGCAATCACAACAGAAGTCATTCAACAAAGATACTCTTTCGTCGTTGATTTTCGTTGAGAAATCCAAAGTGAGTCAAGAAAATTGATGATCGGTATGTAATAAACAATGAAAAATCGATTTCGAATCGGGTTCGGAATTAATCGTTTCTATATGACAAAAATGTAACGAGATTTTTACAAAGGATTTTTTTTTCGGAACAGTAATAGCATTTTAATATCGCGGAGGGAGTACCATATCGATGTGTATTTGTCATTAATGTGAGAAGAATCTGTAGCCGCTGTATGATCAATGGATTAATATATAAATAAAGACATAAAAAATTTTAATGTTTTTTGGATACATGTGTCTTAAAAAAATCTTCGTTGAAACAAAAAAAATGTAATAAGAAACGTAGCATGTATATACGTAAGTGAAAATTCATCTGCAGTCACTTGAATCCGACAATTTTAACCATTTCGCTATTTTGAAAAAAATCTACATCCTCTTCGCCATTTCACCAGGTTTTATTTAAAAAAAAAAAATCAAAAATAAAAGAAACACGTAACCGAAGAGTTTCTTTCTTTTCGAGAGTGGAGCGGAAGTCTGGGGTTTGCTAGAGAGATTTGAGATAGCTTTCCGATAACTCGCGAGCGCGCGACCGAACCGATCACGTCGGCAGATTTAAGACGTCGATAATCGTTCGTCCGACTACCGGCCGTACGATAAATCGATCGCGACCCATAAATCTCGCGAGCAAGGCAAGTTTCGCCGCTGCGATTTACTGCGCCGTCAGCGAATTCCACGTTTTCGCAGAAAGTTCTCGTTTATACAAAATTAAATCCGCATCACGGCAGTGGTTTTTTCGTCGTTTATGCGCCGTCTCGTAACCTCGCAAGTTCTTCTTCGGCGAGAACTTTCGGACTCGTTTACCTATCGGTTTTTTTTTCTTGTACAAACAACGCGCGCCAGATGGTTGTCGCTTCTTGCCTCACTCGACGTTTCGCGAATCCGTAATTACGGACGCGCGTGTTTCGACATACAACCAGTGTAGGTATCGACACGCCATTTGATTCAAATTACGAAGCAAACGGTATGACGTTCGATATGTTTGCGGTAATGCTCGGTAACATACGGCACTATAGCGTTTATACTCCTTCATTTTGCCGTGGCGCAATTATGAACAATAACATTGTTACTTACTGCATGCGACAATTATCTATTGGCGCGTACGATTTTATGAAATCTTTTTGAAGAGTAATTAAATATTGTAAAAGATTTTACGAAGTAATTTCTCACACGAATTCAAGACCAAAAACTTCATATGATCACATGTCATATGAAGTTTTTGGTTTTGGTTTTTGGTTTTGTTTCAAAGATGCTGGGTGTGAAAATTGAAAGAAAAATTTCGGTTGTTTCAAAAATTTTGAAAATTACTCCATTTATTTTGATGAAACTTTGTGTATATTTGAAAGACACGAAGGCTCATCTGTTATACATTATTTTTTTATTCAATCAAGAGTGGACTTGAGGATAAGCAAGTACCCTTATTTTTATGAAAAAATTGGTACATTACTGTTTTTTTTTTAAGTTTCAAATTTTTTTATGATGAAGTGGAATAAATCAGTACAAAAGAAGTGTCTCTTTAATATTGTAGATAGAATGAATTATTTTCGAGAAAATAAATATATAAATTCAAGTATATATAGTTGAAGAACATGAGTGAGGTTGACAAGAACAAAAAAAAAAAGATTTTACCGAGTCTTTGAAAATGATGTAAATAGTAACAAAAAAACTTAAATTGAATTAAATGTTTCTCTCAATTTCTTTGATATCTTGTATTTTTGAAACTAAGCCGTTTCGGACATATATAGGTATATGAAATTTTTGTCTTAAATTAGTATGAGGAATCACCTTTTACAATTTTCTAGAACACTTGACTACCACCCTGTTGTGTATTGCTCAAAGAAATCAGTTCTTGATATACAATTATTTATGTAAAAGAATTAGGTTTTTTTTTTATTCATTTCATTGCACACTCAACAAACAAGTAACGCAAAACTATATATATTATTTTTGCGGTAGAAATCTCCGTATGTGGCACTCAATGAAAACTGCACACGTAACGTTGAAGAGAAGTTTTGAGATTTTAGTGGTACGGTTATTTGCGACGCTCTTATAGCAAAGTGGCTGCTGCAGGGCGCAAAAAGTCATTAAAGTTTCAGAGCAGAATTTCGCTGTAGTCTCGCCACACAGTATAGTTGCACGTTAGACCGTCGTGTATTTGTTCTGTCTTACCGGAGATTTGATGCGGTAGAGAATGATCGTGCGATAGAACGAATAAAACTACTTGCTGCAATAACGAACAATTTTCGTCTTTTTAATGACGGTCGCTACTTACTTTGTTTAAAAGCTTGTCACACGGAGAAACAAAATGTAGTTAAAATCGCAGACAAAAGATTACTTCCACGGATCTGACAAATTTGACATGTTTGCGTTTTTGTATTTCACAATTTTATATGTTTTTATATAATATACTATACTATATATGTGTGTATGTAATAAAAAAAAGTAGCATTCCCAATGCACGTCTGTTTCCGTGGGATTAAAATTTGCATACCGCTTTAAAGCTCTGCTATCTCACCGAAATTGAGCCACCGCCACGAGGCGAAGCAAAGATTAACGTTAAATTTCCCAGCTGAATAATGGCGGAACTCGCCGTTTGCGGCCTGGTAGATTTTCTGCCGTGTAAGCATTGTCCGCAACGCACACGATATTTTCCACGTGGGATTTTTCCATGGAGCAGCGGTTTTTCCGATTTCAATAAAGTGCCAGATACAGATTCGAGTATTTGTAAGTCGGTTAACGCAGTCAAGATGTCGCGATAAAATATTCAACGAATTCCGTCACCTTTGAGCATCTCTAGATTTTATTCCGTTACAGCATTCTAGTTCTGTGTGTGTGTGTGTGTGTGTGTGTGTGT
>QVNW01001454.1:0-41030 GCA_014825475.1 Pseudomyrmex flavicornis | reverse complement strand
CGTACTTTTCCTCCATGACACGTGGTATTTACTCGTCCGTGGCATCGCTATCAATCGACGAACTGCTATTTACCGGGCGCTAACTGGCAAATAACTGATTTACCGAAAAGGTGGTTCTGTCGAGTTTTTGTCCACGCACACGCACACGCACACGCACACGCACACGCTTACACACACTCGGCGTCCGAGCAAACCGTTCCACCGTACCGGACAGACGGAAATAAATTTTCGACGACCGTGTCCTATCAATCGAGAGTTAGAAGTTGAAACCAGTTAACCGGCCAATTGACGTATATACCGGGCGTTCGTTAAGGTATCGATTGCTCCTTAATTGCAAAAGCGAAATTCGTGAAATCTCGCCACCCTACGCTGATTTAAATTATTTATTAAGCGTTTAACGACGCTTTTACGCGGAAGATTTTGCACGGGAGCTGACGAAGGGGGAAGAGAGAGAGCAACGTGGTCCCGTGATAACGATAATTCACGCACCATCACCGCGCGACTTGAAACGCGCGCACGTGCGCGCGCGGGAACCTTATTTTACGGTCGCTTTAAGAAGCTACGCGAGAGCTGCGAGCGAGGTCGAGCTTGCAAATTACGTCGAGTGCGCGCCCTGACGGTGTAAATCGAATCGGAAGTTCCTCTCGGGCGTGCGACCTGCCACAGAGACATAAGTCTGATCTTTCTCAGAGGCGTCTTCGGCTTGAATGAGCTCCGAAGACGCCTTTCAGCACATAGCTAAGGATTTTCAATTGAATTGTGAATTTGTTTTATGTATCTGCATAAAAATATATTTCGAAAGAATTTCTCCTCTATTTTCCTATCAGAAAAATAAAAACTTACAATTTACTAAAAAAAAAAAAAAAATCAAACTAAAAAACGTTTTTTATTAAAAATCTCTAGTAAATATGAGAGACTCTACAGCATATTTTAAAGCGTATTATCAAGAGATGATGTTTTGAAATTTGTTTGCGTAAACTCACTTAAAGCGACAAACGTGTTTACTGTGAAAAAGTAATTTTTTCTAGTTTCACACACACACTTTACACAGAACTTATATTTATATCTACATTATCTATACAGTTTTAAAGAAATTTCGTCCCGTGTGTAAAGTTGCCGCAGAAGAGACGAGAGTGTGTGTGATAAATGTATTTTTAATACAGGTGTTAGACGAAGAAGAAGAGATAACACATCAGATTATACATCAGTTAATATAAAACAACCTGGGTGAAAATTACGAGAAATAACATCTTGTAATAAATTATTATTATCATAAGAATTATAATAAATTATTATAATGTCTTTGTAACATCCTAATATATAAATATCTTGTTATAAATTTTCTCCGCCGAATGTTTCTATCAACTCGTGTAAGCCGTGAAAATTATTCAGACGCGTATATTGAATAATTCAATGAAACCGAACGTAATGACAGTCCTAAAAGATAAAAGCCACTTCATTGTTGGGAAATAGGCCGATCCCTCGCGAAGGTAACGAGAGATTGATCGGAAATTTCGACTGTAGTTAGCGCCGAACCCTCCGGGTCTGTGGGTGATAGATACGCTTTTAATATATCAGGGGTGAACGTTAGCGCTATCGGGAAACGGGGAAGGGTATAGGGTTGCTGCGGCCGTTTCGATGAAGAGGAAAGAGAATAAAATGCGCGCGGAACTCTGGGGAAGATGGAACCCGGTGAACGTTATCATAATGTTGTTACAGACCTCCGACGATGGGAACACGACCACCAGCGTTTTATCTTTCATGGCGACAAAAGAGGACGCCGGCAGACACTTGTCGTGTCAAGCTGAAAATCGAATCATGGGAACCGCGCCGATAGAGGACGACTGGGTTCTCCAGATACAATGTAAGCTCATAAACGACGAGAGACGCGCGCAGCGCGTCTCCCGGCTTTCGTTCTCCCCGGGGCGCGAACGCTCTTTCCTTATTTATTCAGACGCTGGAAATCCGGTCGATTTTGACGGTTTATCGAAGGTCGTGATTCGCAGACACGCCGGAGACGCAGATCCGCCTCGGCACGTCGCTGAATCCGAACAACATACGCGAGGGCACGGACGTCTACTTCGACTGCCTCATCCAGGCAGAACCGATGGTTTACAAGGTGGAGTGGCGTCACCAGGTGAGAGCGAAACTTCAGAATTGTTATTCGGAACATAAGTACAAAAATCGAATGTTATTTTATTCCCCTCCCCCCCTCCCCTTCAAGTTACTTTCGCCAAACGGAAGCAAAGTTGTACCACACACACGCGAGATTTAACTTCGTCAAGATTGAGTTTCGAATTTAATCGAACTTATCGACACTTCGTGTCCAAGCATATTATTTGGGGAATCAAAATACAAAAAAAATTTGATCCACCACGCGGTTTTTCGATACGCGCGTTCCGGACTTTCCCGGAAAACGAGAACATACGCCATGGTGACACTTCGAAAACTTGCCGCGAACCTAACCCATGTCGTTCCATTTCGCGCCGCCGCCGTCGTCGCGATTGCCATTAATCAATCTCGACGGTTCGCGCACAATGTTCGTCACGAGTAATTCGTCCATAACGCGCGCGCGCTACCCCGGGAAGTTCTAAAACCCCGGGTGTCGTAAACAGATTGGTCTCTCGCCGGCTAACAAGCTCGATTATGCCTGTACTCGCTCGCGCGGTAGCATCGACTTATATATACGTTAAGACCGAATACAAACTTCGACGCGCTCTCGAGGCATCAAACTTTTATAATAACTTGCGCCGCGAGCGCGCAACCCTCTCCTCTTCATCATCGTTTTCTGACGAACGAGATTGTAGACGCCGAGAGATTTTCGTTCACAAACACGCGCGTGTGAGGAAATAATCCTCGCGCGCGCCGTTATACAGGCGATGCTCAAATGGCAACTCAATCTGCTGCGGGCGTCAATTGCCGCATTTTTTTTTTTGTTTTCCAGGGCAAGACGCTCCATCACAACGCTACGCAGGGCATTATAATCAGCAATCAGAGTTTGGTGCTGCAGAAGGTCGATCGCAAAAACGCCGGGAATTACACGTGCGTGGGATACAACACCGAAGGCGACGGCGAGAGCTTGCCCTTTTATCTCGACGTGATGTGTACGTATTTCCGCCGCGTGCGCGGTGACTGCAGTAGCGAAATGCAGAACATATCGGACCGGTATCGGTGAAAGTGCGTTCGTTCGTGTGTACGAGAGAGAAGATTTAACGCCAGAGAATCGAACCTATGAATTATTCATCGCGCGATGGATTACTGTTTTTTTTTTTTTTTTTTTTTTTTTTTACGCACACAATAAAACACAAAGCGGATTATTTCGTCTCGTGAATCATTTAAAGTCATCGATCGAGGAAATCGGCGACGATCGAACATTTGTTTCGACTGTTTATTACGCTAAGAACGTCAGATGGAACAGCCATTTCAATCGAACACGGAAACGCGTTCCATTCGGTCGGCTTTAATTAATAAAGGATTATAACGCGCAAAGATTCGATATGTTCCCCGTAAATTCCCGCTGTGAAATTTTAATTCTGGGCTCACGAACGCGCGTCCCCGAACGGATGTCCCTCGTGAATTGGCGCGTGGAAGCCTATATACGTCCGGCTGTTTGCCCGTTTACGCGCGCGCGCAGATTATCGGACGCGATATCGAAATATTTCGGATCGCAATAGTTTTGTTAATCAATGTTTGAATTTATTCGAGAGCACTGAGTAAGAGAGAGAGAGAGTGTGTGTGTGTGAGCGAGTGAACCAAAATGATATGGAACGAAAATCATATTACAGAACAGTTGCGCTCTCATTTGAAAATTCGAAATTTTGCAGTTAAACATTGCAACAGTAAGTGCAGTATCAAATGTATGCAATGTAAACTACAATGAAATATATAATACATAAGTCAAGTGTAATCTGATGTGTAAAATATACAATGATAACAATTTCGCAAATCTTCTACTCTTATCTCGCTTGATTGCAAAATTATTTAACATTGAAAAAAAAAATTAATACAAATTTTTAAAAGTAATAACACACGCTTTGAGTTCCAATTTTCAATTTTTAGTTTCTTTACTATTTCATACAATTATTTAATAGTAAAATATTAAAATTTTAATGCAAATTAAGTTTTATTCATTTAAATGAGTGGCAGAGAGAAACATCTCTTTTCTCGTAATTTCGCGAAAATATTTGAAAAATATGATATGCGACTGAATCATCGAGATATAAAAAATTTTCCCACTGAGTTTGTGATAAAAGAGATGTTTTTCTTAAAAAAAAAAAAATCTATTACTTTTGGATATGATGATCGCACATCCTCTATAAAGCTAATTTCATTATTTCGTTTGGACATTTAAAGAGAGAAGAAATGCAACAGAATATCAAACAGTATATTCTCCACATTTTTAGAAAGAGAGCAAGCATTAGCAATAACATATGTACGAGCTGTATCAGCTGTATCAACGGGGGGGCTATCGTTTTGCATTTGCGGAACGATAATCTCATCTCGATTATTTATTGATACCGTTCCGACTTTCGTGTTCTTCGCAGTCTCTCCCACGTGCAAACCGAATCAGACGAAGGTGCACGGCGTGGCGAAGCAAGAGAAGGCGAATATATCCTGTCAAGTGGATGCAAATCCACCGGAAGTGGAATTCCGATGGACCTTCAATAACTCGGCCGAGAGTAACGACGTCACGCCCAGTCATATCGCAAAGATTGGCACATCCTCCATCGTCTCGTACACACCGATGTCCGAATTAGATTATGGCACGCTGCTCTGCTGGGCCAGCAATCACGTCGGCCAACAACAAGTGCCCTGTGTCTATCACATTATACCGGCTGGTAAAGTATCAACATTCAGTATTCCGTGTCGTGATACACTCACGAAAATGCGAAACGACAGAATCTCGATACGTAGCGTGAATTTACGATCGACGAGACTGATCATTGCGATATCGCGCGTAATACAGTTATATATATGCAAATTATAAACATGTAAATTCTCTGGATTAAAAAAAAAAAACAACAAAAAAAACAATAAGTAATTCAACTCACTAACTAGCACATAATTTTTACGCGAGAAGTTCGCGGTGTACAGAAAAAAAAATGCACACTTTTTCCGTTCTCCATTCTCTCTATTTGCTTCCGTAAATTAAATTTCTATTTTACATCTTTTTCATACTCTGTTTTCTCTTTACCTGTTTTTCCCGTAATCATCTTTTCCGTAAATTAGCAAAACTAATAAAAGTAACGCCAATGACTTCTCATCTGAGAGCCTTAACTCTTGCAGGAATTGCAGCTTTATGCTAATCTTTGAGATCTCTCAGATTTTGTTCCTTCAGTTTCCAAAGTTTTACATTTGCGTAATTGAATAACTAATTCGAATCTTAGTATAAAATTAAAAAGATGTAGCCGCGCGCGTTTTATTAGAATTATTCAATTATGTGAAATTCTGAAAGAGAGAGAGAGAGAGAGCTTCTCTCTTTCTCCGTCTCTCTCTTGTAATTAGAATCCAGTGTCATCTAGCATTATAATAATAATAATAATAATATACGTTAGTTTCACGTAAATGTTTGGACGTGCAGTCCAAACATAGAAAAATTTTCAAATTGTAACCGTAATTTAAAAAGTCGTATTGCAATGCGCGCAAACAACGTATAAGCCCAGAATAACGTAAAGAAAATTTGTGATTTGATTTTCGCACGCATTTCTTTACGGGCGCCGTTTTCGCGTTACGCGCGTACATAGCGCTAATAATTTTTCGTTTATTGAGACAATAAGATAGAATTGTATCTGCGTTCTAAACCTCGTATGTATCACCATGTAACATATCTGCCGTCGCCATATTCGATGCACCGCTGGACAATCTCGCTTTGACGACATCGATGTGTCGTCGACGAAACTCATTATTGAAACTGCCACAGACGAATTATATTACTTTCCAAGTGCAACAAAGCAAGCGTGAATTCTTGAACAGTTTTGAAGCACAACATATTGCATTTTCACACAACAACGCGTTGTGCGCGACTCCGACCTTCTTCCGACGGAAGGTCGGAGAAACATCGAGAATAATACGCCGAAAAATTAAAAGAGGAGATTTTATTCTAGGTATACATAGTGCTGAAAGAGCAATTTAAAAAAGACGCTAAATTTCGACTCGTTCTTTTGTTTCTTGCAAGCAAATCGTGTAACAGCGAAACTTAATATTATTGCTTTTTGTTCGAAAACTTATAGAAAATACAAAAGAGTCTGACAGATCCTCGGTATCGCCATGGTATTGCCATTATTCCTGCGGCTGTAGGCGTATTTCCGACGTTACCGATGCTCAGGTTACCAATTAATCGCGGATCGTATAATACTATCGGATTGCAATAGCGCGAAGCAAGGAAGCGCGCGCGTATTGCTGCACGCGCGTGTATACAAGAACGCGCGCGCTCTTTTGTCCTTCGGGCGCAAAAAGCAAATCCGACGCGGGGAATAAAAGGGGGGGAGGAAGAAAAGAGAGAGGGAGCATCGCGAAATGGTAGCAGATGTCCGGCGTTATGATTTTTCACCGACCGTAAACGCGCGAGAACAACTCCGCATATTTTCTCCGCTTATTTCCTTTTCTCTTTATATTTCCTCCACCTATTATTGTCTCTCTCCCTTTCCCCTCCGCTCTCGTGACGCAATACAACGCTCCACACTCACGTATTTCCCGTTTCGTTCGCGCCCTTTTAGCCGGCTTTTACGAGCCGCAAAGTGTACCGCCGGTACTCTAATACCTTTACGGGAAAAACCAGACAACCGTATATCTTTTACAGACCGACTCAGTTGCAAGTGGTTTGCACGTGCCAGCACACCGTGAACCGGATTTACAAGGCAACTATCACGCCCTGATTCACGAATCTACCGCACACACGAAACGATGTGCCGCATGACGTCGTCTCTGTGTATGTGTGTGTGTGTGGAGGGAGGGGGATTGCCGTGTCATTTCTACGAGAAAAAAATAAATAAATAAAATAGAGCTCACACGCGGGGGGCATTAGAAAGTTAGAATAACTTTCAGTACACGCGTCGGGACGCGCTGAAGAGTTAACTCGATCTACTTAAATAATTAGTTTCGTTTGAAATTTAGCACACTTTAATAAATGCGTAAAACAAAGGACACGCGCGACGAAAGTTTAACAACGCGAAGGAGATATCACGCTACAATATGCGGCGCAAATAAAATACAAATTAAAAAATTTAAGAGGAGATTGTAAAAGAAGCATCAACGGATATGATTTATTGAGCTAAAACTCTAAATCAGAGATTGACGAAATATTTCATTACGAGTCAAAAAAAAAAAAAAAAAAAAAAAAAGAGAGAAACGTTTAAAAATACCAAAATAGCTGTTAAAAGCATCTGATAAAATCGACCTGTTAATATATATTTTATAGGTTTTTGTTTTTTTTTTATTTTTCTCAATCTATATCAATATATACGCGTGTATAAAATACATATATACGCACATATGTGTGTGTCTGTGTATACTATATATATAGACACGCAACATTCAATTTTATATTTATTTTTCCATTAAAATGTTTCATCGTTTCTCTCCCATTATCCAGCATTTTACATGACTTTTTATAATCTCTTTTACCTATCGTAATAATTCTGGCGCACAAAGGCACGCCATTTGTCGAAAGGGCGCAGCTGAGTGCACTCGGAGAATTCAAAGGCGAAAGCTCTCCGCGATATTATCGCCGGACTTCGTGCTCATTACGAGCACTGTTATACGCGAGAGCGCGAATAGTTTCGTGCGCACGCGGAGCATTTTAAAACGCATGCGAAACCTTATCCCCCTGACAGGCCGACCTGACATGGTTCACAACTGCACCATCTCGAACACGTCGACCAATTCGTTCTCGGTGCGATGTGCGGAGGGCTTCAACGGTGGCCTGCCGCAGTCCTTCCTGCTGGAAGTGCGCGAGAGCAATAGCCAGGAGTTGCGTGCCAATATGACGTCGCCGATGCCGCGCTTCAGTGTCACTCATCTGGAGGCGGGCGTCCTTTATCAGGCCTGCATTTACGCTTACAACGACAAGGGCCGCAGCGAGGCGATGGTGGTTCAGGCAGGCACCTTGAGGCTGCCGGAGAAACAATTGACGTCCGAATCGGGTGAGTGAATCTTATCTGGGAACGCAGCCGCAACAAAGATGACACGTCATTCGTGCGGTGCGGAGAGAAAACGTATCGAAGGAAAATCAAAAGCGTGAATTTAAACTCTATTAACATTTTCTGAATCACACACACGATGTTACAAAACGAACGGCGCGATAATTATGCAACGCGCTCGATATATTACGCAACATAATTTCGGAAAGACCGAGGTGTTTGAATAATTATGAAGAGCCGTTGCCAATTGATGAAAAGTTATCGGCTCAATATTAATTCGCCGAGTGAATCCGCGTAAAAAGCTCCCGGCGCTTTTACGACCGGCGCGGAAAATCGGGTCGGGAATTAGCAATTTAATACTATCGAGCGATTTTGTTTGCTCGGCGCGCGATTGTTATCGTAATTTTTAATTCGTCTGCCGTTCGCGCTTGACAATCGCGCTTTGTGTATCTCTATTAAAAGAGAATGGGCTCTTTGTTGTGCGCAATATTTAGAGCATGTTTGGACCGAACATATTTCGCACAAGTAAGTCAAGCGTAACTTCAATGTCGAAATACCCTTTTATATCGACTTTCAGAAGCGGAGCTTGTTACGTCATGCGTGATATAATTATTTCATTACGTTCACGTTCAAGCCGCGCAAATATATCGAACCGCGAGATTCGTTTAAAAAAACTTCGGCCATAAAAGAATCTTGAAGCGCTCGAGAGTGTTTTTTATTATGGACGAAGACAAAGGAGAGTGCTGTTGGATACGTAAAAATAATTAAACAACTTGTGTTTATTTAATTCTGCGCTATCGATCGGCATTTAATTTACAAGCCATCAATAATTGACGTTGCAGAGCGACCGAGGCATCACGTTCCGCTGACGCCGATGGTGAGCGTGATGATCGGTGTGGTGACGGCCCTCATAATCGTCGCGATCATAGTGATGGTGATTTTACGACTTCAGCACACGCACGTGGACGAGCAGCACAAGTCGCAAATGGAAGATCACGCGAAGCAGACAAAAGCCGTTCCCATACAAAGAGAGCTGAGATTCCGCGAGGGATCGAGTCTGCTCGCGGACGAGAAGCATCCCAGCAGCCCGTTTAGAAAGCTGGACACAAGCGGCGATCTCAGCGAAAGCGATGAAAAGAATCCGGATATTATCCCACAGCAGATTACTGGTTTGTAAACATTTTGCGATTGCCACATCTATTATTCGGAATCTTCTGCGGGGACAAGTGGCTGTGAAATTATGTTGAGAAGAAAATTTATATAAAATATATATTTTATATTATATAAGAAATATATTAAAATTGTATAAAAAACATATACTAAAAATATCTCAGTCTTAAACTTGCAGCTTAATTATAAATTTGTGTGTGTGTGTGTTTGTGTGTGATTATAACTTGTGCATGCTTCTATTTCTTTTGAAATGTAATTTTTTAACGGAATGAATGAATGAAATTTTTCTAACAAAAATCGCAAGTAATAAATACGAGTGTATATTCCGTAGAATTGAAAGAATATTTTCTGTAGAATTGAAAGAAAATCTTGTCGACAAAGCGCTTTTAGGTGCTCGTAAGTTTTTTTTGTCAAAAGTTCTTTCGTTCGCATTTAAACGCTCGTAAAATTTTCGCTTGTAAAATCCCGACGAAATTTCTCCTTCATAGGCGACGAACCGTCAGAATATCTAAGGAAGAGACGTCTGGTGTCAACGATCGAGACGTCACCGTCGAGGAGTCTCCTCGAACACTCGACGGTGACTTCCATCAGCGGACACAGCAGTTACGTCGGTTACTGCACGATCCGCAACGGCATGCCACTCCATGAGTTCTCGAACTTGTCAACGAAGCACAAAAGCGTGAGTTCCTATTCCAAGCTTGATAATGCGAACTGTGAAACACAATATCCAAATATTCTGATTATTCAGAACCTCTTTGGCGAGATAACATGGTAAACTTTAGTTTGCTGTAGCTATGAATATGTTTATTCTGTATTGCGCAATTGAACGAATCTGCGATTTTGTGTAGAAATTTTAGAATCAAATTCAATCAATTATCGTTGCGTAACAACAGAATTTGTACAATTAATTAATTTAATAAGTCTGTTCAAAGATCATACGAGCGACGCGCTTCAGTTTCAGCCGATGGCGGTGGGCGACGTCTACGAGAGTGGCGTTTGCACCTTGCCGAGGCAACACTGGCCGAGCCAGAGCGTTCAATCGATGTCGATGACGGTGAGTCCTCCGATGCTGTACGCCGGTCTGGGTGTCGTCACCAGAACGACCTGTCCGAGCGGCACGCTCCTGACGAAGGACTGCGAGACACGAATACCGAGCCAGTGCTGTCCGGTGGTTCAGCCGCAGAAAGACGCGACAATAGGCACGCCGGTGGTGATGGCCAAGAGGGAGAGCTCCGTGTGACCCTACACCCACCGCGGGGCTTGCACCTGCAGCGTGAGCGAGCTGCTGTGAAGTCCACGCCATTTGTCAATCACGAGATAGCCGCGATATCCCCCGAACAACGCGAAAGTTGTCCAAAGACGTTAAACAATGTCGAAAATAGTTTACAGATCGTGCGAGGATCATCTTTTTTTGATCAACGCGCGGACATATAAAAGAGTTTCTATATCAGACTTCTGAGAGACACTTCGCGTAAACTTGTTGTTAATTTAAAGTTTGACGATTAAAATGTCTTTTTTTTGGAGGGGGGAAGGAATGTTTTCCAACGTGTTGTCTTTCAAACGATCGTGTTGCTCGGGCGTGCGAGCCGGTTTTTTTTTTTTTTTTTCATCCCGCAAAAAACATGATGACGATTTTACATCTCTCTGTTGAATCAAGTGCCCTTTTCACACACCGAGAAGAAGGACGAACACTCCGCGCCGGCTCCGCACCGCGCCGCGCCGGCTCTTCTCGCGCGTGATGGCTTCGTGAGATCATGCCCCGTTGGAAAACCTCGACGAGCTCATCCCTGGGTGCGATGAGAGAAAGAGTGAGTTTACGACTTGTGCGTGCGCACACACTCCTGTACATACCTCGAGATGCGGAAGATATTTTGTACAAGTCGCGTATATATATATATATAAACGATTTATTCCCACTTTTACTATGAGAAAACACACAACACTGTACAATTTGTCTAGTCGATGTAATGTATAAATATGTATATGCGTTAAATCGTCAGGGAGGCGTCACCACACACACATACACACACACACATACACATCAGAATAACGTACACTGAGGAGAAGACGGAGGATGATGATGATCATCATCATCGTCGCGTCGCAAACGCGCGATAATTATTTACTACCATTGACAACGTGTAAATGGAAGGTCTCGCGGGATCGGAAAGGAAAACTGGAGAGGAAATCGGGGAGGGGGGGCGAGTTGTCAGAGACATATCGTTTGTATTTCCATCCGTGGGAATCGAGTCGGAGCGAGAGAAACGGGTGAAGTGCGCGAGAAGCGTGCGAAATAACGAGACGAGGACGGGCAAAAAAAAAAAAAGAAAGAGAAGAAAAGGAAAAAGAACAGACGGAACAAAAAAAAAAGAAAAGGTTCCCATCGCGCTTTCGTCAGTCTGCAGTATTCTGGGGATTATACACCGTAAGATTAAGTGTATCTCTTGTACAATGTATAAAGTAATTACGACTTCCTTCGAAGTAAATATACCGAAGTATGATGAACGTTGTTTTTTTGAAGTCTTGAATCTTATCTCTATAAGGGAAACGTGTGGAACGCCCCGAGACACATGGGGTGTGTCCCCTTAAAAAATAAAATAAAATAAAATAAAATAAAATAAAATAAAATGAAAAAAAAAAAAAAAAAAACAAATCGTGTGGTACGTTAATCGCGATAGCACTTCTAACTTACTGCCTGTTTCGACGCTTGTGAATCTCTCGTTGGTACTTTATTCCGGCAGAGGCTCCTACCGGCTCCTAGACTCTTTGTATCATATAGCTTTAAAAAGAAAAATAAATAAATAAATAAACAGAAAAAAGGGTGAATAAAAGCGAGTCGTCGAAAGAAAAAAAAAGGCGTCTCGTCATATCCTCCGTATTAGGATAGGACCTTCTTTGTCGATCGGAACGATTTCAGGTGCGATTTTATTTGTCACCGAACCGCACCTGATCGACAAAAAGTCAAAAGACAAAAGAATTTTTGGACGTGTGTAGTTTCTACCCTCTTCGAGAGCGACTGCTGGGCGGTGCGTTTTTAAAAAGATATATGTGACGCGCGTCATAAATCTTTCTTTTTTTGCGAAAAGCGACGATCCGTACACTTTACTTACTTCGATCTGTGCAGATTGATTTTCGGGTGTGGAATTACGCTCCCGAGCATGTGCGACGATCCTGCTGCGACTGCAAGGATTCACGTGAGAGGAATAGAACGTTTTCATTCCAAATGGCTGTGTGCTTAATGCGAGGGAAAGAAAGAGAGAGAGAGAGAGAGAGAGAGTGAAATATGTTTTAATATATTCGCGTGTAATATTTAAAGTTAAGATTGATGCTAGTCTTTCTCTCTAATTGTGATTTATTTACTTGGCGAAGTAATTGTTAGTGTTATATTGTATTTTGCAGCGCATTGTTGACTGCAAGATAACGGTGTTAGCGTGTTTTAAACAATAGGCAGAAATCTCCAACGAAGTTGTTTTACGTGCATTCGGAACGCGCGCAAAAACGTGCTCGTGTTTATGTGCAGCAGGAGGATCGCGTTGTCGCATTTCGGTCGTTAAATTAATATATAACGTTTAAAGCGACTTTGGCGTCTCTCTGCTAAACGAGCGTAATACTCCTTTTTGTTTTTTAGAGGGGGCTCTTTCTTCGCTCTAAAGTAAAGTCACTTAGAATTTCATTTCTGGTTTTCTCCTTCGAGCGAGAGCGTAGATGAAATCCCCCCAAGTTTCGCTCAAGCAGCGTCGCGTATTTGTCTATCAGATCGAAACTTTGCGCTATATTGACCATAGACGTGGAATGTAGGTTGTGACTGTTTGCAGTCGCGTTGCAGTCTGTTACACAAACGAACGTATGCACAGAAAAGACGGTGTATATATATATATATATATACATATATGTACTGCACAACAAACAAAAGCACACGCGTCCGCCTTTCTGTCCGTTTTGTAAGAGAATGACGCGGACAATCGGAGATACTTAGCGAATTACTCGATGTGTAAAGAAACATATAGAAGGGCGCGAAGTGTCGTGCGCTTTCACGTAAAATCACGTAATGTCTCGCGAAATTTCTAGGCGAAAACACAACGAGAAGATTGTATCCTCGCTTAGACGACGTTACGTTTACAAAAAAAAAAAAAAAAAAAACTTTCGCGGGAGATCTGATCTATTATTACAACATTTAAAATCTGAGATAAAAATCGTTGATTATTATTATGATGATGATTATTATTATTATTATTGCTATTATTATTGCCATTAATGGAATTGATGTCGGAACATTGTGAATGTACCTTGTCGAAGAGAATTTATAGTAATCGTTGAAACGCCGCCGATTACGCATTTGTCCCCCCCATCCCCAACTCCCTGCCACCCTAAAACCCTCTCCTCTTGTTAATAACTTTTGCACACGTAAAGATTGTAACTGTATACAGCAGAGGAACAAGAGAAAAGATTATATTCTATGACCCTGGTGAGATGATTGCATGTTCGTTCGCGAGGACGAACCGTACAATAAAAGAAGACAAGAAAAAAAAACCTGAAGATTTTAACTGCCAAAAGTTTCTATTGTTTATTCGTGTGTGTGATCACTATAGGCGCACTATAATATACAATCACGATGTAAGTCTACTTAAAAAATAAACAATCATAGATTCTTTTCAAACGAAAAACACCAAACACAGCAAAAAAAAAAACTCACAATCTTGTTTCGTGGTCATGTTTTTTCTTGTCGAGAGCACACATACCTATTTCATTTCTGTTCGCTGTAATTCGAAATCTTTCGACGGCCGTGCTCGTCGAACGCATCGCGAGGTACAATATCGCAGGGCGGTGGCCAGACATTGTTATCTGTAAAATAATCAATCAATAGCACACACGTCGGTCAAATATCGAGAGACGATTTCTCGATCGAGAGAGAAGATAATTTAGCGAAGATGCAATATATATGTATATTTCGACTGAATGCGCGTCGGTCGCACCACTGCCTCGTGTATAATTCTATATAGTATATCGTTCGAAAGTACGATACATCACATACAAGAGAGGGGATATCATTTTTTTTTTTAAGGACAGGATCTGTGTACGCGGAATCCGTTCTTGTGCGCAATTACTGCCTGTATA
Organism: Pseudomyrmex flavicornis; assembly: GCA_014825475.1. Lineage (NCBI taxonomy): Eukaryota > Metazoa > Arthropoda > Insecta > Hymenoptera > Formicidae > Pseudomyrmex > Pseudomyrmex flavicornis. Next base: position 26,607 of record QVNW01001454.1, on the reverse strand, counting down.
TCGTGATAACGAGACCGAATCTGACCAGCCGCCGCTTGCGCGAGACAACACATTGAAGTTTGTATATGTATTGTACTTAGTTTTTAGAACAGTCTCCGACACACACGAGTCTCATATACCCTCATACAAGAATGTTTTTTTGATATTGTAAATATTCTGAAATAAATAATCGTTTTTATTCAATCGCGGTGCGTTTTTATTCAATTCCCTCCTTTCTCCCTCGATGTTTCACGAAAATCGATTTATTAGCAACAATTCTGTTTTTTTTTGTTTTTTTTGTTTTTTTTTTTTTTTATTTGACACGTTACGCGCTACCGCGTTGCGTGTATTTACGGCAAGATTGAAAATTGAAAAGTCATCGAATTTATTTGTAAAATTCTATTACCGTCCCAAAATTCGCTCGGCGACGTGTCGGAATACATCAATAAATTTTCCTCGACAGTTTTAAGGACGGGCGACCTCACGCTCAAAAGAAACTCGAGAACCGTATTTTCGGGAAGATATCGGGACGCCTTGTCTCCCAAGTTCTGCAACACGCCTTGAACGTCCGTCGACTGTAAAATCGAATAAAGCTGCGTCAGAAAATAAAATGGAAAAGTTCTCAGCTTTATTTGATATATCAGAATCCTTCAAACAATTCTTTTTTGAAGCTTCATTAAAGCTCTATCTGAGAAGCTGAGTTCTCTATTTCTTTTTGATTTTTCTAAGGGCGAACCTTTTCGCGCACCGTGTCCCTTACGTATTCGCACAACGTGTACACTTTCATCATACAATTTGCCATCTGTCTCAGAATTTCGTCCAGTGTCTGATTTTCTAACGTCGCTATCAAGGTAGGTGGTGTCGTGTACACGTGACACCAGCTCGTGAAAAACCTCTGGAAAATGTGTGCGCGAGATGTGCATATATGTATGTACAAACACTTATATGTAGATGTATGCGTATATAAGGTCACCGGACTTGATGAACGTGATGATACGAGGGCAAAGGAATCGCTTCTCCAAATTTATATTCATCGCTCTTCGTGGTGTACATAAGCTTGTAGTGTTTATAAATGATATCTTCCCAAGCCTGTCGGGAGAACGAACTTATATCTCAATATTTACATTTTACAAGAAAAAAGGATGAATAAATTAATTAAAACGAGTGCGCGTTAATTTTAATGGCGAAAGAAACCGTATCAAGTTTCAATTGATGCACTTGTGTATTATATATTTGCGTTTCAATACCTCCAGCACGTGGACATAACATGTTGGATAAACAAGAAATAATCCCGTGATAAGCATATCGCTGTAATCCATATGCAACTCGTGTATAATATCTTCCATTCTCTGCGAAATGTAATTGAATAGTTAACACGAAAGACGTAAAATCTTACAATTTATGATTGATAATCTGTTGGAGAAGAGAAATATTATTTTTTTGAAGTAAATATTCTTGATAAAAATGCCCATTTTTCTGCTCAACGTTATAGATTCAAAGTTATCGAGTTTCACTCGCTGAACACAGAATGTCACCTAACGTCTTCTAAAGTATAATATATCGTTATATATATACGAAGCTCCCAAGTTAAAAGACACGACGTATCTCTGATTTACGGCAACTTTCTCACCTTTCGCACAACTTCCTGAATTCCATAATATTTTCCAAAGTAAATAACTCGGGTAACGTAACTTTTCTAAAAAAAAAAAAAAACGTATATTTTCTACATGTAAAACATGAGCAACTCGACAAAAAAAACTTCGATATGTAATTCCTAGATATTTGTTGTTCTATTTTATTATTGCTATTATATTTTATTAGTATCTTAATATAATTACAGGTTTGCAAAATTTTAAATATTGCTTACCAAACCCGCGGCGCGAAAATTATATTGTATCACGTCTAAGAGACTTTTTCTCACTGGCTCGCTTATGTTAGTCATTAGTTTTGCATACTGATTGCGTGCTGTATTGATACGTCAGTTAATCATCTCTGTGAATTATAAATCGTCTTCCACGTGAAAGTATTAAAACCTCCGCGTAAATTTTTTGCTTTGTATTTTGTTTTTATATGACACAATGAAAATGCAATCTGAATGTGTCAAAAAATTCCACATATGAATATTCGTTTTTTTGTGAAACTGTACCATGATTTATTGCAAATTTCATGTACAGAATTGGTTTCGGAGAGCGTGCGAAACACATTTTAGATTTAGCAATCAAAAATGACATCGTATGAAAAGAAAAAATTCACGTTTGTTTCGCTCATTAATGAATTCATACGTGTATATATTTCTTTATTAGCACTGAAAATTTAATATACAATAGTGTATGGAAAAAAAATATGTTCTGTTAACTTAAACATTTTATTTTTAATTTCCGTAAGTACCGTGGATCTGTATATTTACAAAAAATGATATAAAAATGTACTTCGCTTATATAAGTTTATGAATTTTATAATATTACATAGCCTTGTTGTGCGATATCTACATTATCTCGGTCGATACATTAATATAAATAACATTTCGTAAATATAGAGAAATGGATAATCACATAAAAATGTTCAGTAACTTTCAAAAATATACCTAACAAAAGATTCGCTACACACAATGACACAGTGTTTTCGTAAATTTAAAGAGAGAGTGAGAAAAATATCACGTTGAGAGGACTTTAAAAAATATCAATGTAACAAAATCTCTTTAAAAAAATAATAACTATTTTAGCAATAATAGTTTGTAATTAATAATTTACATAGATACGTATATAAAATAAAATGTTTCTATATGATTACATAGAAACGTGTTTTACCTATTTCTGTGTAAGGAAACATAGAAAAGAGAACAGCTATCACAATTTACGGATATGTGACGTCTAAAAGATCGTCATGTGAAAACATCGACATCAGGACGGTCAAAACCAATTTTGCATCTTGCAATTCCATGCAAAAACAGATCGAATTGTTATCACAAAATTGAATAATAAAAAAAAAATCAAGTTTAGCATGCCGCATTTTTTTAATTCTAATACTAAATCACATTTGTGTGCTAAGTCACGAAACAAAATTGTGTTCAATTATTTCCTTGTTATGATGGGAGGCGGTGGTGGAGTCGGCTCGCTGGGATTACCGAGCCACACGGATTTACTAAATCGTCCCTTTATAACGGGAGGTTGCCACTTATTACTGCCTACGACGTTAGTAGCCGGTTTCTCTGCCGCGATCGTTGCTATACTTACGGCCCTGAAAATGGCAACAAAAATTATTTGATTTACTTTTGTACGAATGAAAGAAACGCATCATGCATTACTAGCGCGGTCTCTTTTAGATCCCTGCTCTAATAAATCGAAGTAAAATCGCTTGTGCAAAGTGACAACTGACTAATTAGAAACAAATCAAAAAAAAAAAAAAAAAAAAAAAAAGATCGTGATGATGCAAATTATAATCAAGATTTGAGACAGAACAAGGGAGGAGAAAATGAAAAGGTACTTATGATGCAGAAACAACGTTTATTAATAAAAAAATGTACAGGTCTCTTAAACACCATTCATACTTCATATAATAAATTTTTAATTTTGAAAAATACTTTATCCAACTTTGATTACCAAAGTTGTCAATTTGAGTTTGACAAATAACACTCATATCCTCCACCCAAATCTTCAAAAATCGTACATCTCATAGAGCTTATCGTTTTGTCACTAATCACTGGAAGAGCGTTTTAAAAATAAAATTCTAGTTGACAATAACATAAGACATTTGAGACGACACTTGAGGATTTTATATAAAAAGAAGAGCTCGTTCTCACAAATCAACGATTATAACAAAAGTGTAGGACATTACATGTGATATAGAGTATGAGAGGTATTAGTTAAACAATCAAAACTACGCGTAAGTAGTTTCAAAAAAATTCAGTAGTAAAAGTACGCAAATGTTTACCTAAAGTATACAAATAATAAGATAATGAGTATACTTTGTTGAAAAGAACACAAATAACTATGTAAAATGTTTTTTTATCAGAACAAAAAATAAAGTATACTTTGGATCTTCCATCTGACAAAGAATGACACGATACTAAAATAGCTAGCAATTGGCTGCTTTTTTTTAGAAAACGTGAGTTCTTCTAATGCCAAGGTACTTGGTTTGGATGACTGATGGTACCCAATTTGTAGTACCTGGTGGTAGACGGCGCTTGTTGCGCCGGTGTGGACGAACTCGGTGGAGTTGCCAGAACGGGAGTCTCGGTGTTCTGCGCGGGTGCGCCGTCCCCTTTAAGAACGGAGACGCACTTCCACTGATTAATATAATTATCCTTCCACAAACGGATGCAACCATCGTCGCCAGCACTCGCTAAAATCGTTCCCATAAAGTTCCAACTAACGCGCCAGACAGTGCAGTAATGATCGTCGAATTGAGCGACTGTGTTTATTTCGAAATGAGAAACACCAGTTTGTGTACTTTCCCTACGATAAAAACATAATAAATACTCATGTTCTGATATATACAGTTTCTACATAGCTTTGACATGTATGCTTACTGCGTCGGTTTCAGAGTAATTATTCGTACGTCTTTTGTTGCTATGGCTAAGGTGTGAAAATTTCTGCCTAAATTGGGAGCAAACGCAATGTCATAAACAGCATCTGTAACAGTCGGCAATGCCTCGGCTTTTACCCAGCGTCTACTGCTCTCAGAAAATTCGTAAATAAACACCTTTGCTCCGAGTGATGGATTGGGATCATCACTACCAACTGCTATCATAGGTGGATGTAACCTAAAATTTTTATTTCACAATATAAGAATACAAGAACATTCAGAGTTTTTATGTTGTATCGCGGTAAAATTTTAGAATTAAATACAAGGATACCTTGAAAGCGATGGATTCCAAGAAAGACTACTACACGAAAGCTTGCAATTGATATCATGTTGCAGAGTCCATTGACTCAAATTCATGATATCAGGTGCTTCGTATATACGAATATAGCCATCTGCACTACAAGTTGCCAGTAAAAGACCTAAAGTCTTTGGTGCAAACTTTACATCTGTGACCGAGGTACGAGAATCTACTAAAGTTGTTCTTTTAATCCAGTGCTTGCTACCACGGGCTTCTGGTCCAGAGCCTTCACCAACTGTCCAAAAAAAACAAAGATATGTGAAATAACAAAAAAACATTGTCAAACTAATTACAAACTTAGTCCAAACAAGTGTGCGTAGAATTATACCGATTTCCTCCCAAACAGCAGCAGTCCGATCAAAGGAACATGTGGCAAGAACTTGGCCACATTCTGGATGCGCCCATGTGACCTTCCATACCGAGCCACTATGAGCCTTCCAAGAAGCAGTCAAGTGCCAATTTCCATGTTCGTCTTCATCCCACACCTGTTTTATGCAGATATAATTTATAAGTATATCATTTTATAAGTCCAATTACTTATAAAATTAAAGTCTAAGTTGCGTAGCACATATATTTATGAAAAAAAAAACGATATAAAAGTCAATGAATAAACACGGTTATAATGTCATTTCTTCGCGTCCTCACCTTAACAAAATGATCACTGGAACATGTTGCCATTCGTTCTCCATAGTAATCATAGGCGATATCGTGTATGAGATCTTTGTGCTCTGCATTGATGGTGTGCGCCTCGAACATTATGAACAATTGTGATTACTTATACTTGACAAATGTGAGTTCTTGTTTACTAAACACGCGATTCGTACACAGGGTTACCAAATTCAACTATGGCTGCGTCCGAAGAGCGCATTATCTGCGCTATTGCTCATTGTTGAATGACTGCGTTTAGCAGAATTCAGCGCTTTAAAACGCAGACGCGAGCCTCGGAACTCAGGTCTCGCAGAATTGACTAATCACGTTGGTCGATTGGCAGATTCGATTTAACGTGATTGGTCAATTCCGTGATACCTGCTGCTTATGTATGAGTCATTGCAGTTAAATGATCTTATTCATGTGCAGCTACACATGTGTTATTTTTTGTGCAATAGCTTTAAATGGCATTGGTTCTAAAAGTAAGAGCCAATCACACTCGACTGCTACAAAGCAGTTTGTTCTGCTGAACGTGGCCAATGTTAGTGATGTCGCCAATTGAACATGTTGATGCTTGTGTTACAGTATAACCTGTGTTGTTGACAGCTATTTGTCAACAAGATGACAGTAATTCTATATACTTGCTGAATCTCTATTTGCAGTGAGTAACAACGTATTGATAAGATAAGAATGTTCTATCATGGGGAATTAGCATTATCTTAAACAGCTTTTTAATCTAACCAATTATTCTAGACAGATAATCAAGTCAGTGCAGTGAGGATAAGCAGTAATCCAATTCACTCTCAGATTTGTACACGTTGCAAACCTGGCTATGACACCTTAATAATACACAAAATAAGTATACTATGTAACATTATTTATCAAAAAAAAACTAGATTTTGTATAATTCTGTATAAATTAAAAAAAGAAGAGACAAAAATGTTGAACCGCTTCAAGTCAGTATTAATGAGTGCTGTGGGCGCAAGTGAACTTGGTCTACAGTATCCTAATGATTCGGACAATGATATGACAGATTATATTAACTCTAATTATGTTGTGGAAGTAGAGAATAAACCTTACAGTCGTCCAAGTTTTCTAGGCTTGACTGCTGAAGAGACACAGGTATTTCTTATTGTTCTCATGGGAATCATATATAAGTGATTTATATTTTATTAATATATAATTATTTTTGTATCTAAAACTTGTTACCTTTAAGAACAAAATGTTATTTGTGTTTGTACAGGTGAGCGCAGATCACAGAGTAAGGCCTATAATAGTTCCAAGAGATTTGAGCCGTTTGCCATGGTGCGCTGGCTATGCAGAATGTATTAATGCTGGAAAGAGCACTTGGAACGAGGATCAAGCTTCCGCGACACGAGGAGATTTGAAATTATCAGATATCAATGTTACATTGCCTTACGTGATGTTTTCTATGTTTGACGGTCATGCAGGGTATCAAGTGGCTCTTACGGCAAGGCTACATTTACATAGGATAATTCTTGTATGTTATAGCTTCAAAAAAATTACGATCACATAACCAAATTGCACGGAATATACATCAGTGTAAACTGTTTTAACAGGAAAGATTACTGGCTATCCCAGGCAACATGCTGCTCAATGAAGATGAGAACGAACTGATAAAGGGCAGAGACTTGGTGACAGGTGCTATAGAATTAGCATATAGACAAATGGATCAAATGGTGGAGATGCAGGCTCAAAATGGTGGTGGTGGTTGCACGGCTATTACAATTCTATTTCTCAATGGAAGATTATATGCTGCAGGAGCTGGAGATTCCAGGTTTTGTTATAATTTGTACACTATGTGTGTGGTCAGGATAAACTTGAAAATAATTTTAACGTAACTCTTTCTAAACAATTAGGGCAGTATTGGTCTTGGGGGAAGAAGAACGCGCCCTTACCAGAGATCATACCCCAGACTCCGAGTCGAATCGCGTCAGAGCGTTAGGTTTCTTAAGAAGCAACGAGTTGCTCAAAGGTCAATTTACTCCGTTGGAATTTAGAAAACGACCATTGCAGAAAGAATTGGGATCTATGGTTTTGTATAGAGAACCTTATATGACGGGTTGGGCATATAAAACTTTAACGCATCCAGATTTAAAATTACCGCTCATTTCGGGACATGGAAAAAGGGTATATTATTATTGTTATTAAGAATTTTGATTAAAATATAATTTTCTGGTTATAATAACTGAAAATTTGTCCGCGATATGTAGAGCAGAGTAATGGGAACAATAGGTGTGACCAGAGGCTTTGGGGATCACGGTCTGAAAGCAGCAAATACAGGTGTTAGTATCAAACCGTTCCTATCATCGCAACCTGAGGTACAGTCTCTGGACTTGGATAGTTGTAATCTAACCGAAAGAGACTGCATTGTTGTCGCCACTGACGGGCTGTGGGATGTAGTATCGGAAAAAGTAGCGGCAACAATACTTAGGAAGACACTTGCGCCGGACACACCATCATTAGAATACAGGTTTTAAATCACGAAATACATAAAAAAAGAAAAAGACAACTGATTTTACTAATTATAATATTAAAAGTATAATATAATTTTTTACTCGCAGACTGACAATGGGTGCTCAAGAATTGGTGCAAGCGGCAAGAGGACGATTAATCGGCAGAGTGTGGATGGGAAAACCCGAGAATCCGAACGAAACAGACGAGAAGTCTTCGCCAATAGCGTCGGTGGACGATATCAGTGTGTTGGTAGTACCTTTATATCCTTATTTGTGCGAACACAAGCAGTGGCTAAAAACAACGCAGCAAGAACGAAAATACGCCGCGGATTTCCTAACGACGATACGCTTTGACTATCCCATATCTAACAAATCAGCTGATAATCCCGCATAATGAATCCCGACGACTGTCTGATTAGATGGTTCGCGAATGAAAATAGGAACATAGTATTATCCGGCTAATTGAATCACACACCTACCCGCATTATTACAATAGCATTTCGCAAATTCCTGGCTGCTTATTTAGAATAATTAGCGAAAATTATCTGAACAATGGCATATATTTTTTCTCTTCCTAAAGTAGTAGTAAATTATTACATACTGCCATTACATACGTCCTACGAGAAAGATTCTTATTTATTATATTCTTATATTATTTAAACAAACATTCCAGCATGGCACGTGAAACGTGTACAATATTCCGAAATGTTTATAACGAAATCGTGTGACTAAATATCATAGCTCATACATAAACATTGATTTCTGGATTGTCTTTAATGTCTAAGTATATAATAATATATAAGCCCTGTACACAATGTAACATTATAAAAGATTAATATTTTTATATTGTGTGCTTTTTAAAAGCAAGTATATGTTACCACGATATGTTTTCGATGTTCCGATCGTGTTAGAACGTTTCTTTTTATCATGGTCATTTTTATTATGTTAAAATTATTAACCCTGTGGCTGCGAATATCACATATTTAAAATAGAAAAGTGAAGAAATTCCATAATAAAGATAAGATACATAATTTTATCATATATATATATAAAAATTGAAACCACATGACGCAACCAAGAAAGGATTAAATATAATATATAATAATAACCGCGTATATGTGTGTATATATATATATATATATATATATATACACATAGTATGTATATAATATATATACATATTCAGAAATTGTACATAAATAGATAAGATTTTATTCTCTTTTCTTAAGAATTCTGTTTATGACATCTCCGTATTAGAACATCCTGTATTGGTCTAGTACAGGATACAGACTAATTTGTTATTATTACTTATTTCAAATAAATAGAAAAACATATGTTATATTTTTATGTACTTTTAAGGGTAGTAGAAAAAAAGCCATTTTTTAATTTTATGTATACAAATTTAGTTAGTTGTTAACTTGTTTGATGTTTTGTGATGTGTTTTCCTCTCTCTCTCTCTCTCTCTCTCTCAGTCTTTGCGTTAATATATTATAAATATTGCAAGAATTTTGTATAGCATTCCGATGGAAACCCAGATAACTAAGAGATCAATCCCAAAAATAACCACATGTTATTTAGTTTTTTTGATATTTATTCTAGTGTGAGTAATATCTCTTTCGAGCCAAATGTACTATATCGAGTACTGTAGTCTTGATAACTAACGAATTAGTCGACTTCTCACTTCGGAACACTAGATGTCCGCTCCATTTATTCACGATTTTAGCTGTCGATCATCTGTGTGCCGTCATTGTTCACCTACATTGTGTCGGTCACAGGTCGATCGTACGTAAAATCTCTACCAACTTACTTACAACTTCTCACATGAATTTCTTACGATATTTGTAGTTAGACCATTATATGATATTTATACCACGTGAGGCAAGGAGTTATCTAATCCACAGATGAAAATGAGATGTTTGTATCTTATCTTACACTTTGATTATGAGATGGCGCTACAGGTATTGGATTAGTGTTTGCTAGCAATGCCAAAAGTGTAGTATGTATTGTATGATTAACAATTGAGTGAGCTCGCGATAAAACAAGGTGGTTGGGCAGATGCGAACGAAAAAAAAACACAAAAAAAATCACACACGGACATCTCCCGTTTTTGCGCGCGTCTGCCCAAATATCTTGCTTTACGTAGCAATTAGCACTAATACAATATATATAATGTAAAACGCGTGCACGACAACACGTCACATATGTAAAACTTTTTATTCGTAACTAATAAAATGATAAAAGACACGTTATGCAAGTATAAAACCATTAACGTATTATGTTTATTTTTATTTAATGTATTACACATTATTTAAATATAGACAGGTGCTTTGAAAAATAACATATTGCAATATTATAATACATATTGGAAGATTATAATATATTAATAATTTATCGAAATACATATGTAACATTTGTACTTCTCTTAAAAGAAAAAAAAATTATATTTTTAAGGTTTTTTTTTAATTTATTTTTAAAATTTTCCCGAAACATTCGGACTCTAACTTACTACGACAGAAACAAGATACAAACTCGACCGTAAACGAAATTACTGCGATACTCAACTTGACTTATAAGCCCTTCACAAGAAGTAATGTTTTTCGTCACGCACATAAATTCGAGAAATGTTTGGAGCGGTGTCATCCCGAAAAAAGAAGGAATAAAAACGCATCAATCGCGCACACGTTCTCAAAAGCGAATCCACGAAGCCTGAGCGCTGTCGCGCTTCGTCATATAAGTGGGTTGTCCCTTTTGTACGATGTTAAATTGGCGAACTTTTGGGATGTGCGTGCCGGGGCACGCACGTGGACACGTTTTATATATACGTTTACACGAGGAGGCAAGTGCATTTCGTCGTCGCACAGCCGGGCACATAGTACGAAACAGTTAACTCTCTTAAATTTAATTACACCGCGGGGAAGGGGAGGAGAGGCCGCAACCGAAATGGGAGGCCGTCCTCTCTTTTAACAAGGTAAAATCGTAAATTAGTCTCGGTGCTGTGATTTTCTCGGGAATTACATCGTTTATCGGCAAATTCTCTACGAAACTATATGAATATATATCTACGCGGCGTTATCGCTCGTTATATATCTCGTCACGTCTCTCTACGAAATACATTTACAGATCAATAATCAAATAGATTAATGACGTATTCATTGTGACAAAAATATATTTTCAGATATTTTAGAAGCGAGATAATAAACATTACGCTAATCTTTTTTTATCTGATTATATATACATATGTGTAAGCTTCATATTTACATTATTAACGCGCAAAGTAATCTCGCGTGCATAAACTTTAAAAAATAGAATTTTTTTCCACCAAGTTTTTTGCACAATAAGTAATCTTTATAATATTCCGTATTTTTTCTCTCCGCTTAATGTCAGTCATAATTGACCATCATGAAAATAATTAGAAAAATGTTGTTGGTACATCGCGCTTCATTAACGTGAAAGAGCGAAGGGAAATATGAGAGGAATACCTGGTGGCGCGGTGTTTTGTTCCATTACGGATTAAACGGTCGGGGAGCTGAAAGACGTTACGCAGCAAATTCCTGTCGACCGACGGCGATGAAGTCGGAGATGAATTGTAATGCGCCATGCATTTCCGCCAACTAAGAGCGACAGCGTAAAAGGGCGCCGAGATAAAGTGTCGCAAATCACCGTACGAAAAGTGCTCCTCTGCGAAAGTATAGACGAGCGCAGCGCGAAAACCAAAACCGATCCTGACAAGCTCGCCGTTGACCCTGTACCATCGCGCAATTTTGCGAAAATTGCCGCGCGCCGAGCTTACCGGCTATTGGAACTCGATTTTTCCTATACAAAAATCAACATAATTGTTTTTTAAGCTTCAATGCGAGATAAAATAATAATAATAAAAAGTATATTTGATAAAATCCACAATGTGTGATATCTTTTAAAATTGTCACGCAAGTAGATTCAAATTTTTTTCTAGCGTCGAACGTGTCACAAGCTGTGTATAAAAAAAAAAAAAAAAAAAAAATTTGATCAAACTAACACTTAAAATTTTGCTGTAAATTACGCGGTGAAAAAAAAGTTGTTAGCTATCACTCCTTTGATAGAGCACTGAGAGAATATTAATGCCTTCGCTATTATATCGTGATGAATAGATCGGTCACACTCGAGAGCTTTATCACGAAGATCTCGCATGTTATCTCAAGAAAGTAATATACAGCGGGCATTTGGGATGTCGAAAAATGGGATGCACTACTTTTGAACCGCCGTTCCGATCGCCGATATGTTTTTCATGGCGCGGGATTATGACGGGCGATCTGTCACGGTCACCGTAACTCCAAGGGGTTGGAAAGAGCTTTAATGCCTCTCTCTCTCTCTCTCTTCTGGCAGAGATGGCGCAAGAAAGAGTGTGTGTGTGTGTGTGTGTGCGCGCGCGCGTGTGGAAGGATGGGAGTAAGGAGTACGTTACACACCATATCAAAATGGCCACAACTTAGGGGTCCTGTGCTACCCCGATATATCATCGTTAGAGAACTTTGGACGGCTTCCTGGTTCCAGCATTGATGGCTTCCTCCGATACGACATGATGTATCTGTTCCTCATTGCTGCAGCGTGGAAATGAAAATCGGATGCAATTTGAAAGTAAAAGTGCCGTCCAAAGCGATAACAAAGCGTTTTCTCGACTATTTACCTATTTGTGTTTTTGTTTTACTTTTTTGATAGAAATAGTTTTTTTTTTACAACTAAAAAATTAAGCGATTGTTCTCGAATCTCGGATTCGTTATCGAAAATACAAATACCGGCACATTCAATTATTTGATATATTCGGCGAAACAAAGGCGCCTCACGGATTAGCTTCGGTCGATTAAAAGCTAGAAAATGCGGAAAATAATAAGACACGAAAGAAGCAAGACATTTCTCTTCTGCTTTCCTGTCCGGTACCTATAATTCGTGAGATCTTTGTGTCATCAGTAACTTTTGTCATCAGTAAGTTTTTTGTCTCCCAGAATAATAGCGAGCAGTCAGTCAAGATTTGCGGAGTACAAAACGACTTAATGACGTTTCCTCAAAAAATTGTATTAACTCATCTCTCTCTCTCTCTCTCTCTCTCTCTCTCTTTCATTCTGCGAATGGACAGATAAAATGATTACCTGTACATCGGCGCGCACACGTTCGCGCATACTCGCTCGTGCGTGCTGAGAAACGACCACACTGAGCTAAATGAAGTTTTTTTCCTGCGAGTCTTTTATGCGATGTCATGCGGATAATCGCAAGCTCTTTTTTTTTTTTTTTAAAAAAAAAAAAGAAAGAAAAAAACTACATTCCCGCACGACTGTCGCTTGAAAACGTGGAATATGAAAACGTCTCGGACGAAAGAAAATGAATCAATTACGCATAATAACTATGAAATACTTATAAAATTAAGTCGGACAATTTTCCCATATTCTCCTAACAAGAGCTCTTCGAATATAATTGTGACCACCGCCGACCTGCCAACTGGAAATAATAAGGGAAATGGCGCCGTCATTTCGTCCTTAATTATGATCGCGCGCATTTCGCGTCGCTCTCCTTCTTTCACTCCCTCCCCCTCCCCCGGCGCGGCGTGAGAGATATCAACTTTTCCTAAATACATTATCTAGATTTCGCATCGGCGTTAATCTGCCCGGCGGTAAGTAATTAAATTTCCGCGAATGCCATTCCGCGAGGGAGTTTATCTAGAGCGGCTATAAAAAAAACCTGACTTTTAGTTGCCAGCTTTTATCGGGGAAGAGTGACAACGACGACGACGACGACGACGACGACGACGACGACGACGACGACGACAACGAGTCGGCAGATAAATCCGGCCGAACATTTCCCATCCGCGCGCGCATCATTTTCGCAGGTTAATACGCTTTCCGCACGCTGGACGTGCAACGAGTCACGACGTGTGTGCGTGTGCCTTCGGAGGCCTCAACGTCGGGTTCGCACCAACGACAGAAACGGTTATCCGATATCAAATTACCGTACGTCGAGCCAAGTTCTTCCGCGCGACCCGAGATTCCAGATCCCCACGCCAATAACTTTATCTCCGCACTGACGGGGGACATTTGCGATGATACAATCTCCATCTGGTCGTTGTTATATAATTGATCGCGCCTCGCTTGTATTTTTATCTTCAGATCGAAACAAAAATCGCGTGAATTGATAACAAAAATATTATTTAAAGAGAACTTTATTAAGGAACAATAATCAAAATTATGATAGCGCGCGTTTTTTTCAAGATAAGATTGTTCGCCGAGACGTGGGACGTTTTTCGCGAGAAAGACTTTCGCCCTTAGAAAGAGACTATGGGGGAATCGAGTTGTCTCGGCGTTATCGATTTCTTCTCTTATTACCGGCTATATGTACTTCGCGCTGTCGAGACAATCGAGACGTCATGAACCATCCGTGAATTCTCCGCATGACCAGCCAGCCGTCGCTCGGCCGCCTAGTGACAAATAGTTAGGCGTTACCCAAGCTGGTTACGGATCCTTCGACAAACACAAGCGGACAAACGCTTCCTAATTGTACTGGGAATTGTTTACGCTACCTCGTACCTTCTCACCTTCCTCCGCCGTTCATGGCTATTCCGTGTTTGCCGCTCCTCCTCCTGCGTTTCTTGCACGTCTCTGCCATCTCTTCCGGAAGAATGAACGACGAAGATTTCGTCGAAGTTTAGCACGTTCGCGGCGCTTAATTAAGTCGTCGGCGACGAGCTCTCATTAAGAGATCACCGGTCTTTTTTTCGCGCATATACATCTGAGCTTGCGCCTCCCGACGTGTTCAGTTCGTCATTCGCGAGGATTTATTTTTCGCTCATTCACGGAGGAAAGGGAGAAAGGGAAATCCATAAATTCGCGTGTAGCGCAATGAGTCATGTACATACATATACGCGACATATCGGATTAATTTTTAACCGTTCTGCAGAGAAACGTATTTTTCGACATTTTTCGACACGATATATATATATATAAACCTACAGTTATTCACGTTAATACGCGTGTATTTCCATGTTCCATTAGGTGCATAAATAATACGTCACACTATTCGCTTCTGGTGAGAAAATTTTCACTCCTCCTCGTTATAAAAAAATAATAAATTTAAAAACATATTAATGTACGCACCGAAAAGATTTTTTTTTTTTTTCCAGGTTTTTAATAATTTCATTTTTATTAATGGTATTTAAAAAATGGCAAATATATCCTCAATACGTTTTTTTTTAACACAATATTTTTTATATATTTTTTAATTCAAAAAAAAATGTGTTGACTTAAAATGAATGCAATATTACGTTGATGAATACAATAATGCAATAATCGAGTCTTTAGGAAGAAATGTAAATACTTTCGTGAATCTACACTTTGCGATTCACTTTCTTTCGAAAAAAAAAAAACTGCACAATGCGTGCAGTGGCAATTTTCAATGACGCTATCTTTGAACAATCGGCGAATTGTGCGAACAAAAAGAATTCCCGAGCAGAATCATTTTGTCAAAGAGCCAAATGCAGCCGCAGAGTGTTGTACCAACAATGCAACGTGTCTGAGTAAATACACGAGCGCTGTTAAATATTTGAACATCCATGCGAGAGTAAACAAGACCTTGTGTTATGATATGTATCATTAACTCTATATGTACCCAAATTTGTCGCACTATAACGTTGTATAAAGAGGTATCTTTGTGCGCCGCGAATATTTCTCAATCAAGATTCTGCGAAAAAACTCTAACGTCAGGAAATTTTTCTCGCTACGTAGAGTTTCTTTTCTCCCAGAGCAAAGTACTTATATCGTCGAGAAAAGACGTTCGATACATCCGTGATAGAAGAGATAAGCATCGCGCGCGCGCGAGTGTGACATTCGGACGTCGCGACGCGTCCGCTTCACCCGTGTCCGGGAGCGCATCGTTCTCGCAACGATACATCGATTTACTCCGGTTTTACTACAACCCGCCGCGCGGGCTGGTTCTGCTCGTTTTGACGGTATACAAAAGTAGCGACGTATAAAGAAAAATATCCAACATCGGTCCGCGATAGCGCTCGTCGCTGTCAAATCGAATCTCGGTCTGAAAACGTTATATCATTTCACAACAAATATATGTGAATAAATGAGAAAAAGCAATGTGAAATCGTAAAGTTTGGAGAGAGCGTTCGATTCACGTATGAAGAAGCGATTAAATAAGGTTAATAAAATATTATCAAGAATGTCAATAATAATAATAATGACGCGCGATCTTTCAATATCGTTCAGTTATTTACACAGTCACGTCGCGTTAATATGACGTTAATAAATTTATGACGGCGTTATTTCGAGCATGCGCGGTCGAACGAGCGCATTTGCGGGATTAAGCGAGAAATAGGGAAAAGAAAAGGCTGAACTCTGCGGCATGGAACTCCCTCGCTAGATAGATCGCAGGACAGGTGCACAGCGACGACCGGAATGCTGGTATTTCCGGAAAAAAAATATCGCTCGTTTAACACCACGGGGCTTGTTCGGCCCCACGAGGCCGATACGAGACGAATTATTGTGCCGCGCCAATCTACGAGGATTACCCGCGCCCACGAAGGGCCATCCGACAACAACATTCGACGACTTTACGACGCGCGTGCACTCACACACTCGTCTGGAAACAACGCATTGACAGACGCTACATCTTGAGCATCTCGCGGATTAATCAGCCAGTCACCCGTGCGCAACGAGAATTTCGATTCCAAAAGCTTTCATAATTTCGCGTGTGAGTGAACAATTAGGACAGATAATTGAGTTTTCGATTGCCGGATTATTTCAGCAAACTGTCGAATATTGATTGAGAACAAGACGAATCAATTTGACAACGCGGAGTATGTCATTGCTGTATGATCGCTTAATCATGAAACTGTAATTATTTGCAAAATTTCTCGAAATAACGCGCTTCTCATATATATTCGCTTAATGATTATTCGATTACCTGTAACGCGACGGTGTTTTGAATAATGGAATATATTCAAATTTGTATATCAAATCTGAAGCTCTCTCGTGACTTGTGAAGATGAAATACTCTTATCCATCAAGTAACTATTAAATCGGCATTAAAAATCAATATTTCTAATGTTAATTATTCAAATTTTATCCAAGTTAACATTGTTATAACGGAGGGACATTTTGAAAAATTTTAAACTTTCAATTGAGTTGCGAAAGAGTCTCTTCTTCGAACTTTTTAGCACACTTTGCAAAAGCGGACAGAAAATGCTCTTTTTTATTTAATTAGCACGAAATTCGACTCATCAAGATTTTAACAAAGTTTTATTATGTGTAACAAAAAATGAGAGATTAAATCAAATTTCTCTTTTATCGCGTTAAAACAAAAACAAAACAATTACGGAAAATTTTATTGAGAAAAGAAGGTAATAAAATAAAAAAAAATAAAAAAATAAATAAAAAAAGAAGTGCGTACTTTCGAATAAATGACGACGGGATGGAAGCAGGTTTAATAATGGCAAATCAACGATATAGACTCGATGCGCAGAAGTTCCGGCTTGTAATCGGCTCAAACGATTGTTTAACCTTATCGCGCTCGAGTAAATCCTATATGGGGTATGTATACATTGCGTGTAACTACTCCGGGGGAGAGAGCGATCAGGATTCCATAAACCAAAACTATCGCGAGCCAATGCCAGATCTCTCTTCGTAACGCATTGTCCTCAACGAATAATGGATTTATGAGGCGCGCGTTAGGCTTGAAATACGCGCGCCTTACGGATTAACGTCGCTACCCATGAAACTATATCCGTCTAATGCACAGAGCTCTTTACAATTTCGGGGGTGTTCGCATGCATAACGGATTATCATAAATCTGTTAACGCGTGTAATTTTAATTCTCTCTTTCTCTCTTGACGCATTACTTTAATACACGTCAGAGCTCAAAACAAATCCCATTCTTTTCTCTTATTGCTTTCCATAATGAGAGATTTAATAATGCGAGGAGATAAAAAAATAAACGGCAGTTGAAGAAGTTCTCACGTGACAGATAAGAATCCGAAACGAACGATTTAAACATTCATACAATTCAGCGTAATTATCAGTAATCGATGCCAATTCAGTGTCATTCGCATCATTATAATTAACGTCCAATAGAGAGAAAAAGAGAGAGGGAGAGAGAGAGAGAGAGAGAGATAATGATTCGTATTATTTATCTCTTATACGAAGAACTCACTTTACTTTCTTATCAATTGACAGATTAGCGTTTTTGAAAAACGCGACTTCGCATTTATTTATCTTATCGCAAAAAAAAAAAAAAAAAAAAAAAAACACATACTAACGCTTTTAAATAAGGGAAAGCGGCACAAAGCTTTTATCGCCTCTGAATTTTTCGCGACAACAAATATAAAATTCAACCCCCTCGAATAGACGTTACATGCATGTTAATTTGCGAAAAGTAGCGAATGGCGTTGAGTAATGGAGAAAACTAGTAACTGTCACTCTGACTCTTGTAGCAATGGTCAGTAAGGTACAGGATTGCAATGGAACTTTTCTGTTCGTCTAATTGTCCTAACGACTGACCTTCACGCTCCCTTACCTTCCTTTCGCGCAGCTTGGACGTTTCGCTTCGTTTCATTTATTTCTACATTGTGGTTGATAGTGTAATAAATACACACACTATGACTCTTACGCTAATAAATTGTTGATAACTTTTTGTGCGCGTATATTTAACTTCCGAGACGCATACCCGGATAATTAATGGCATCGCGCGACGGTGACAGGTCGACTGTGCGCGAGCGTGTCTCGCGCGTCTGCCACGATCAAGACAGGTGCTACGGGGATCGAAGCAGTCTCGCGATCGGAGTTTGCGTCGAATGAATAATGCGAACGCGCTTGCAGCATCCGATCGCGCATACACGATCGTAGGAAGTGAAGATGATTCGCGAACCGTCTCGATATTATTCGCTCGTACGTTCACTTGTGTACGAGCACAGGTATGCGGGATACATCGAGTATACACATACGCGTGTAGAACCAAGGACGAGTACTGTGTACAGAAGGGAGAAAGAGAGAGAGACACAGAGAGAGAGAGAGAGGGAGAGAGAGAGATAGACCCTCATAGGCATAAACTCCCATATGCCGAAACGGAGAACCAGAGCAAAGCTCGCATTCATTGCCCATCGGACTGTTTCCTAACATCTCCAGTCCCATTCACAACGGCAGGACGTGGTTTGCAGTAAATTAACGTTAGGCGAAGAGAGATAGCATTATAGCCATGTATACGCTTTGCGATACGTATTCGCAAGCGTACAACTCGCGTTGATTGTTTATTTTAGAATAAACTGACTCAATAAGGCCCTTACATGTGGTTGAGCTTTGGATGCAAATAACATCGCGAAAAAAACGCGACTCAAGTTACTTCGAAAATAATTAACGGTTTCAGATTTTAAAAAGATGCACATTTTTTTCGAATCAGAAATTATATCAAAGAGAGGCCTGCAATATTGCAGATAGACACCGCGTTTGTTGATAAACAGAAGATTTATGCAAAATTCTATTAATGAAAATAAATTAATTAAAAATATAAGTCAGTAACAATAAATTATCTAAGTCTCTTACTTTACTCGTGTATACGCGAATGATATATTGCAACTAATGCTGTTAGATTGTTTTTAGAACACATAATCAACATTGCAGCTCGTCTGCGAGAATTTCACGGCTGTTACGGTCGATATTCTGTCACCGTATCCGCCAATTGACTTAATGATCCGAGCGAATCTATTCTCGATGCAGGACCTAAGTGCATACACGAGGTAACATATTGGATGCTCACACGGTTAACAAGCATCTGAGCAAACAATCTCCAACAGCCTTGACAAAGCAGCTGTGACTCTTGCAATTGGGAATAAGCTTAACCGTTTTCGCGCGGAAATTCCGTCTCGCGAAAGATCACGTTAACTTCGGTAATCGCTTTCTTGTACTAAAGTAACGACACGCAAATTAGAAACGCGTTAACGTAAAATTACATAATTAAATAATAACACGCTTGTGTAAGTATACAATTACACATGTTGTATCTATGCACGTAATATATTACGTGCAATATGTCTTCGAAAGTTTAACAGTGGTTTCTGAATATATGAATATTATCGTTCAATTATATCGAACTATATCAAATTTGTTGATGCACAGACATATATACACGCATGCGATAGACACCGTATACACAATAGGCTATTGCATTACAATATAATGCTTGCGTACAATATATACATAGTCTGTCTCATCCCCATTACGAGGTCTTTGTTAAATATCTTAGACGACAATTTGCCATTAACAATATCAATTATCTGGAAAGTTCTCGCGAGCAAAGTCTTGTTCGAATTGCGTTAATTGTGAAGAAAGAGATAATTGAGATACGGCAGGAAGTTTCATAACATGTTGAGCGATAAAAAATATTGACTGAAAACACTTGTGTGTAATTTATCGGATGAATCACATGCCAGAATAGAAATGTGCACATGCGTGTCACGTATAAATAACTGTAATAAACCTCATTAAGTTCCTATAATTAAAGATCTATTTAAAATAATTATTAATTATAATATTAATTAATTAAATTAATGTCAGATATATATATACTATTGGAATATCCATCCAAAATATCTGGCAATTGATTTAACTTGTGATAATAAAGTTAAAAATGATTTTTCGTCAAATGATGAAATTTTGACATTAAAGAAATTCTGTTTGTTCGGATATGATTTTAAAAATAAATAACGAAAGAGTATGGCTCGTGCGTTAATTTTATAAATAAATAAAGAGTATGACTCGCACGCAGAGTATGACTCGTCCTTGGTTCTAACGCTATCATATATTTATCGCGAATGTGTTATTCTTCGTAGAACGTAAAATCTTTCCAGAACGAGATTTCTTGCGTATCGATGAAATAAATCTTGATAAGACGAGCGATAAGAGCGATTATTGCGTGTATTTAAGCGACAGTGGCTCGTTGTGCCGACAGATTTCGAGTAGCTTTCCCACAGTGATATCTGCGCTGATTTTCTGAAGCAAACCAAAATGTCGTCGCAGAAGTACGTGCTCAGTCTGGCCTTTGTGATCGCCGCTCTGGTGGCTATCAACACCATTCCGACTGCCAGCGGAACCACCTACAATTACGCCGCCCCCGCCAACAAGTCACATCATCTGATCGTCGGCTACAGAATGCCCGGTGACAGACTCGTGCTCAGGAATAACATTGTCAAGAACTCTTCTTGGATGAAAGTTCAGACTGTGGAGAAGACTTTCAACATCTCGCAGTGGGAACGCATCACCCTGCTGCAAGCGTTGGATCAGAAAACGAACGGAAACGGCGCCTACGCTAGCATCCTGAAGGGCGGACCTGGAAACAGCAACGTCACCATGAAGTTCAAGAGCCAAAGAGGTCACGGCATCAACTTCACTATTGAGATCTACGCACGTTAATTGACTTGGACGGAAACCGCTACTGTCAACCACAACCGGTATGATGATTTTTGAACGAAGTCAGGACGAAGAAGAAAATTGACATCTTGAAAGCTACGACATCAATCTTGTACGTCTTGAGTTATTTATCTTCGAATTGGTACCAAAAGAAGAGATCGCATTAGTTACATTAGTTGTTGGATGTCTCTTTGTATATATACACGAATAAATCAACGTGATTACATATAACGTAATTGGTTATTTTTCTCTTAAATATAAATGCTTATAAATCCATAATCCCGAACCGTACACACACACACACATTTACCTATTAGTAAATACACTTAGCCTGTTTACGTGATAAATTAATGATATGTTGTATGCTTGCTCGATACACAAATGTAATATTAATCGCGCATAAAAAGCCCGAAACGTGTGTATTTCTATCTTCATTACGTATTTATGTTTTCTATAATTATACTCTCTTACGTATTTATATTTTCTGTAATTATATTCTCTGTCACGAGCAAATGCTGTCTCGCGTATATTACGCAAATAAAAGTGACGAGAGAAAGAAAGAGAGAGAGAGAGAGAGAGAGAGCGCCGAGGAAGGAATCTCGAGGAAGTGTCGATAATAATGCAATTAGCGCCGAAGCGAAACGCGACAGCGATCCGGGATAAAAACGGACCGCGAAGAATCCCGCTCGCGGAATGTCTTTCTTGTATGCGCTAATCAAGCACCTCCTCGAGACTTCCGATAATTCCCTCCCTTTTTCCCTTTTCGTTTCTTCGAGGCGAGGGATCTCCGCTAGCTCAAGTTCGGAGGGATCTCGTCTCTCGAAAGAGACGACCGGCAACGCCGGAATGAGAACGGAGGAAGAACGGAGAGAAACATCTTCTATTTCCGAGGCTTACGTACAAAATACGGGTTTTGCGCATGTATGCATGGCGGCACGAGGAGGAGGAACAACCGACTGGAAAATCGTTGTCGCTTCGGTGGCGCATTCTGGCGCGAGGCATCCCGCCGCTAGCTAGAAGGAACTTCGAATCGTGTTGAGGACCACTGGAAATTGGTGGCGGTATCTCAAGCTTGCGAACGACCATTTCGTTAACCTACTTATTCTACCTCTCCGTCCCGGTCGCTCTCGCAAAGCTCTCTGTCTCTCTCTATCTCTCTCTCTCTTTCTCTCTCTCTCCCTCCTCGCCGCGCTCCAGAATACCTAGTTTGTCTGTAGTTTCCGCTTCTGAAAACTACGCGCCGAAGGTAGGAACGTAATTCGCGGTTATACGCGGTGGCCGTTCATTGATTACGTTTTAATGGATTTCGTCCGCGAAGCGCGCCGAGAGAGAGAGAGAGAGAGAGAGTCGATCGGTGTGGCGATGCGCGCGATGCGCCAACGCTCTCTCGACAATCCTCTGTTTCCGATGTGTAAGCGGAGTTATCGGCTACTTCGAATACTCGAGTGTATAGAGCATCGACTCTTCCTCCCCTCCCCCCCGCCGCCCCGTGAGTACCGTCACGCTGTCCCAATTCTGTCACGAACGAAGACAGCAACTGCGGCGGACGAAGGGATTGTATTTGTAGACAGAACATATATGCAATTTTTATACGTGAAAATTGAGGTCGAGACAAGGTTATAAGCGCAACATGAGTGAAATTTTTGTTTTGCGCCGCAAAACGCGTGTCGTTTGCAGAGAAAAAAAATATTTGTTCCATAGATAAATGGTTTTTTTTTTTTTTTTTTTTTTTTTTTTAGGAATTTTTTCGACCTTTTTATAATTGAGTTGAAAATCTCTCTCTGTCTCTCTCTCGTTCGTTGGATAGACACAGAGGTCGGATAAATGTGGACGAGATATCAGTCTGCAAACAGTAGCCATCTGTTTGAAAACCTGCTGTTACGAAAACAGCGATAAGCAGTGTTTGAACATTATTCTGCGTGTATACATTAACTCGATCCCTCGCGGCAATGCGGATCACCTCCGCGGTAATTGAATAGATCCGCTTTTCCTTTTACCGCGAGTTCGAAGAAGAACGAAGAGAGTTGATTTGACGCGGCCGCTTATAGATCCGCGCGAGGTGATAGGGGGTCGTGTCACACTTATCATTCCGTGTCAGAAGAATTCCCGCAGCTTTTTATTTGTGGAAAACAAATAACACGCCGCGCACAAGTCTCTTTCCCAGCTTAGAAATAAAGTTACTTTGAGACTTTTGCTTCGTGTAAATTTATCTCTTTCTAAACATAGCGCGCGAAAAAAAAAAAAAAAAAAAAAAAAAAAAAAAACGGGGTCTAAGGTGCTATATCTACGCGCTCGAAGGTATAAAATCGGATTGGCCTGAGAATTGCGACATGTGCGATGTACGGTGTAGGACAGACAATATTATTTCCGTTATGCGCCGATAAAAATAGGAAAGCTTATAAACGTACGCTATATTTGTTTCTTGACGTGCGCATGAGAAATATATATATATATATATACATATATGCGCTTATATTTGTCGATGGACGACTCTATAGAGTTTCCACTACTTCGAGCACCGCTTCTTCTTTCGACGCTGATCGAATCGTCGGTCGCGTATATTTATATATCTGCATACAAACTATCTGCATCTTATTTCATTCACTTTGTTTACAAGACAAAACGAAAAACCTTCCGATACCTCGAGAAACTTGAATACGCGGATGCGATTATAGGTACGTTGTAAAATTCGACTCGGGCTAAGCCGAAATGATTCATAACTATACCCACATCTTACGCGGATAACGTTTGTATTAAGAGACACGCCGAATATAAATCATTTCCGCGTATATTTATATATATTTTTCCGTGCGACTAAAAATAATCCGCGAATCCCAGAAAAATGCAGTTTACAACGTCTGACCTGCGTCGAGTCGTATATCCGATATTACATATTACGTGTGTGTCTCTATAAAAGTCGCAACGGACGACGGCGTGCGTGGCTCGCCATGGAATTACGTTTTATTTTTCTGTCGGCCGTGATAAGGAGAGCTCGTGTCTCGTAAAACACGTGTGTGCATAAAAAAAAAAACATTCTCTGACCGCACCTGGCAGCCCCGGACCGGTAATGCAAACGGGGTAAGGACCGAGGCCGTGCGTGGCCGTAAACCTGTCGCACGCGCGTTCGGTTATTGCTTATAAAGTTGCGGGACTGACGAGCGCGCGGACATACGGGAAAACGTCCATCGGGGGCTGGATGGACAACCCGATGACAGGGATCGGGCGAGAACGGATGAAAGCGTGTTTGCATGAGCATAGCTACAAAAGAGCCGCCCGTCAATCCGAAACCACAGCGGCCATTATCGGGCAATTTTAAACGGAACGCCGTAGTTACGACTCGCGCGCGCGCGCGCTTTAGATTCTGCAGTCGTCAAACACAACGCAACAACACACCGCGCCAACATTCGGCTCTTGGAATCTCCCGTGCAAACCGAGTCTCGGTTGTGCCGCGCGACAACAAAGGCCGCTGTGCGGGCAAAACGTGTGTTTTCCGAAAAGTGTACTCCCGAGTGATGGGGTTGTGATAGAAAGAGACCTCGCGGTTATTAAAAAAAAAAAAAATAAAAAGTAAAAATGTGAAAACGCGTGAACGCACGATCGTGACTTGTGTGTCACGTGCACGCGAATCCATGACTTTTCGCGTGCCGTTTTTACGCGATTCGTAAAATAAATTGCCGCGCTTTATCGCGATGACGATCTTTGTTTTTGAAAAATAAAAAGAATATATAGATTTGTATTTTATCTCACTCGTAACAATGAAATTTTGCTTTTTTTTTTTTTTTTTACACAAGCGAGCGATGGATTTCAGCAAGCGGAAAGAGAAGGAATGTCATAAGTCGGCATATGCTTCTTGAAGCAATGCATGTGTAATGCAAGTCAGTCGAATCGCAAGCATTACGCAGCAACTCTCGAACGAAATGGTTCTAATGGATTGACCAACTGACTTGCGTTTTTCGTTTGAAACCTCCTGCGAGTCATTTGAAATCCCATGTAAAAGCTGATGAGTTTAAAGCGCCGTGCGTGTCAGAGTTAAATGCATTCCGCTGACAAGTCGTACGTTCTTTCCCGCGTGAAACGCATTGTTACGCGGCACACAACTTAAATTATTATACGAACCCATTGATTGTCGTAATTATTATTTTTTTATTGTCAAGTTTCACAAACGCCGTCCTTTCCAACTAAACATCACCGTTGCGGACAAAATAAATACACAAATATATATTTAATTTATGTATATTACAACTTTGTCGACCGGTAGGCAGCAACATTGCATGGATCAAAAGGAGGAGCCGGGTTTAGGTTGCCATTCTGCTAGCTCCGCGCCCTTTGATATCAAAGTTGCTGATTGGCCGCAAATGCAAGATCAGAGTCCGGACCGTCGGTAGGGTCGGCATGTGGATCAACCGTGGGTGTCCTGTGCGGTCAGCTCGTTAACCGGTATGAACTACACATCGACTGAGTAATCTCCACCTGCTTATGTATAGGAAGCGCGATTGACTAATATCCTTTGACGGCGGATTCCTTAAGTGAGACAACGTCTAATCGCATCTGTCTCTCTCTCTCTCTCTCTCTCTCTCTCTCTCTCTCTGTATTTTGGTACAAGCGATTAATTTCGTAGGTCCGTGCATCAAGAAAATTAACACATTGCGGACCAGTAATTTTATTGTCAACTATATTCAGGGAGCCGATATTTGTTTGCTTCATATATTTAAACCCGAGAATTCTCGTGAACGGCCGCGAGCGTTGGAATCGAAAACGCGAGAATTCTGGTGATCCGTCCGCAATGTGTTAACGTTCCTCTTCGTAAAGATAATAATTTTATATACACGCGTATTTTATTCACAAATAAATAACGTATGTAACTGGCGTTCTGCACTGGAATGCGAGAGATACGGATTCTCGACTTCCTAAGATGTCTTTATCTCAATAAAATCTTTTAATTTTATAGCGGAGTAAATTGCGTATTTTACATATAATGAGATGCGCAAATCCTATATGAATTTTTGAATTGAAATTCATTCGAATTTCCACGTGTATTAATTTACACATTAAAAAAAATATATATATATATATTTTAAAAATATTGATTGTAATAAAAAATTGATTGTGTAAATGCATAGAAAAAATATAACGTATAACAATATAATATACAATAATTATGTATATGAAGAATTACGTACATATGTATATTACA
>QVNW01001453.1:0-22985 GCA_014825475.1 Pseudomyrmex flavicornis | reverse complement strand
TACCTCGTATTGGCCTATTCTAATTTTTTCAATAAATACAATATATGTGTAATACATATACACATACATACAGATACATTATTTTATATATATATGTATATATATATATATATATATATAATAATTATACATATATATTACTTTTAGAAACGTAATTTATATTTTTAAGTATTTTGCATATATTAAAAAAAAAAACAGACATTGATTAACAAAACCATAAAACTTTCGCGATTTTGTAGACTTGTTCAATATCAATTAGTTCGGCTTGCTGAAACGCTGCTTTCACGATGAATGAATCTCGCGCTGAATGGCAAATCGTGTGCGCAAAGTGGAAACACGAGGACCCATTTGGCTTGTCGAATGACGACGAGAAGAAATGTTCGATCGATCGCTAACTCGGAAATGCGCCGTGCCGTTCCACGTAGTTTCCGCGACAGGAAGGCTTTTAATTAACGTCAGTCCCGCTAGCACGCTTCGATACCTATTTTGGAAGATACAAGAGCTTTACTCCGCCGCTCGCTCTGTCTGCGACGATCTATTCCCTATCTACCTCCCCGTTCTTCCTATCTTCTTTCGAGCAGCTTCAATTCACCACCTTATATACCATCGGCAGATTGAATTTTCCTCTTCGGGCAACGCTAATTACCGTCCTGGTTTCATCTTTCCTTTCGATATCCTGCCAGACGTGTACCGTCTTGTCCCGTCTCGCGCGTATTATGCTAATTGCAGATCATTATCTCAATCGCGTTTTAAACGCATTGCGCATTTATCGGCGCACAAGCGCACGAGCCGCGAAACAAGTCGACCGAGTTTTTATTTTTGTTATCTCGCTAAAATTATTACACGTTCAAGGGAGTTTCTCGAGCGAATCGTGAGAAACTCCGTCCTCTTCGAGGAAATGCAGCGATGGTTATTCCGAGATATAAACATAAATTATACATTCGAATCAGAGTGACATGTTATCGACTACTTCGATCGTTCCCGGGGACGACTTGAAGATATTTTTGTCAAGGTTCGGGGTCGCTGCGTGAGCTCGTTATATCTGTCTCCGGCAGCCAATTATATCAAATCGCAATTTCCAGAGAGAAAACCTTCAGGAAAGTAGTTCTTACTGAGTTGTAGCATTTTCCACTTGACCTACTTTTGCCGCTGATTTAATTTTCGGTTAATGGGATACGCGGGAAGTACTGTTAATGTACAGTAAGTATCTTATCATACCGTTGTGATAAGGTACTTACTGCAAGTAGTAAGTTATTATGATTGTTAGCGAGAGATAGATAGATAGATAGAGAGAGAGGGAGGGAGAGAGAGAGAGAATTAGGTAAAATATTATGAATAATTACACATAAAGATATTTCTTTATAATAAATAATCTTGCACGCAAGTTAAAGAAAAAATTAATCTCCCTAAAAAATACACTAATAATGTATACAATAATAATATGTTACGAGGTACAATTATGCTACATTATCACAATGATGTTCTCTCTCTCTCTCTCTCTCTCTCGTTCCATCGTACAATAGAACATTTATCTTCGACTCGCTGAACGCTTGGCGAATGTTCGTGCGTGCATCGGTTCTCGAATCAGCATTAGAAAGATGCGAAATATGTGCTTTTCCCGTCGTGTCGAACGACACGAAACTTAGAAACGATCTGCATGCAAGGTCGAGAAGGAAGAACCGCGCCTCTCTTTCTCGCGACGGCCACGCCGTTATCGTCGCCCATTTGTCTTCGTCGTAATAACGTGGGAACCTTCCCTCTCCGATATCCCGATAAATTGTTATCCCCGTAATTGTATTCCGAACGTAATTGATTTCCTGGGAATCGTTTTTTCGCGGTCGCTTTCTCGCCCGTGACTCGACGGCCGTATAATCGATGGTTTAATAGCCCACAATATAACTCTCGATATTAACGATCCGTGGGGATAACTTCACCACGGGAATAATAAACCCGTTTGTCTCGTCGTTTGGTGCGATCGACCGGGTCTATAGGTCTCGTCATATTTTCCTTAGAACGAACGTACCTTTCACGTGGAGTTTACGTTCCCCGCTGAAGTCTCTTCGCGGCGCGCCAACTGATACGGCGTCAATTACGCAAAATATTAGTTTTGTGATTAAAAAAAAATAAGATTTTTTTTCTCTCTCTCTCTCTCTCTCTCTCTTTCTTTCTCTTCTATGTTTTAGTTTCTTTAACTTAGCGGATATAAAATATAAACAATTTTAATTTGTTACAAAATAACTTACATTTTTTCAAAGCTCTGTAAAAACTTTATTTCAGAAAAATTCTGTCATTCCGCGCATTTATGAGAGAGGCTTTCCGAGAGGAAAGCTCGTCTCGTTCGAATTCACTAGTCTTGGGAGAAAACTCAAGTTTATTCTCGCGAAGGAGAGAACATTCGTGTCTCGCGTGCTTTCAAGCATAAAGAAATGCTCTGATTAACTTCCGGTACAGCTTCTGGAGCTTTTTCCGACGGCCTCGCCGTCCATAATTCAAGTCGGACTGTGGATTAAAATCACGAGGAGCGACCGACTCTTTCCCCCTCTCTATCTCTCTTTCTCGCTCTATCGTTCGTACCGCTCTTTTAATTATGAAAACGCAAATGATATTTATTCGCGGATTTTTGCCGACGCGGTACTCCAGATCTTTTCGAATCCCCCACCCTTGTTTCGCGATAAAATCGAAAGAGAGCCGGTTTCTTTTCGCAGGTTTTCCCCCCGCGCGAAAACAGAAACGAAAGCGAGATATAAATCCGGCGCGAAAAATGCGAGAAGGCGTTATATTTCAAAGGCTACTGCTATGAAATTTCTTTGATACAACACGTATTTCAAACGGACACTAAGTTTATTAAAAATGAAAGACTACTTCGCTACTTCTTCTATCTCAGTTTTATATACCGCGGGGAACGTTTCTCGGGGATTCTTCCGTGTATACACTAGTATTCTTAAATATATCATATATACTTTATATATCTTTTTTTCTCTCTATACTTGAACGTTTTGTAAAATCGAGCTTGAGTTTTGTCTACTTTCGAGGTATCGTGTTTTTTTTTGTTTTTTTTCATGCTTGTCGAAGTATACTTGAACATTTTTTTAAAACCGAGCTTGAGTTTTGTTCTATTTTCGAGACATCGTGTTTTATGCTTGTCGAAGTTGTCTGCGGGGAGGCTCGACGAGGGAGGCTTTTATCGATTAATCCGAATAAGGCCAAAAGGCGCGTCCCAAAAAACTTCTCCGAAATAACTCGACTTTGTTGCGCGCGATATAGGCGCGTCAGAAATGTCTTCTCGAGTTGTACGTCCCACGGGGAGACAAACAAGAACGAATTGAGATTAACAGAGCACCGCCGAGATCGTTTCCATCATTGTCGGTATTACCGAAGAAAAATAGCCGTGCCAAATGCGCGCAGTATACTATATATACATATACATACACACATACACACACACACACATGTATCTCAAAAAGACTCGGCTATTCGCGACATCACTTGACTTGATAACAAAGTGTAATAATAAACATTAATTGGCAAATATTTTTTCTTCCACACAAAAACTCCAGGAAATAAATTTTTCTTACCCTCTTATTCGGATTCGAGTCGCACGCCGCGGCTGTGTATATCGCGAGAATTTAGGACTTTCTCGGCTACTGGGCGAAAAATGGAGGAGAAGAACTCTCCCTGGAATAGGAATTCGGAGGGGTGAGGAGGGAATTTATTGAAACGCATCAAAGTTCGTTGCCTTTACGGCCGGGGGTTCGTCGCGCCGCCTTACGGTACGTACCTGGCAGCCGGTGAAGCCGGAGGTTAAAGAAGGTCGCTGATTTATGCGAGTTGGAAAACTTTATTAACTTTCTGTCAAGAGACGTGTTGTTGAGATGGAGTGCAAGAGGAGTATAGCTGGCGGCAAGGAGGAAGAAGAGAAGAGGCAGGAACCACGTGGCGGAGGAGCAAAAGGAAGAAGAAACGTCGACAGAGCAGCAGAGAGACGTTTCAGACACGGCCGGAAACGCCGGGGGTGGCTGCGGCGGATACTCGCGGCGGCGAGGGGAAGAGGCACGCGAAGGGAGACAAGTCTTGAACGGGTGGAACTCGTAATTATGAGGTGAACTTTTTTACGCGACATTTCAAGACGCACTGTTTCTCCGTCCCGTTACAAAGGTGCTGTGTCTTTGCCCGCGTAATTAATCGCGTCATTCTTT
Organism: Pseudomyrmex flavicornis; assembly: GCA_014825475.1. Taxonomy (NCBI): domain Eukaryota; kingdom Metazoa; phylum Arthropoda; class Insecta; order Hymenoptera; family Formicidae; genus Pseudomyrmex; species Pseudomyrmex flavicornis. The sequence continues at coordinate 18,789 of QVNW01001453.1, read as the reverse complement.
ACACGCGTGTAATATAAAAAGTGCTAAAATCTAAAGATTAGGCAAAGTCGTTAGTCAGGTTTTTCGAATTGGAATAAATAAATGCGACGCGAAGCGCGCGACGAGAGTTGGGAATCTCGAAAGTTCAACAACGCACTGCTGCGACGGAAGGTAGTTCTTGGAACATTGTCGCAGTTCAGCCGCTATTAGATCTGCTGGTTATGGCTCTACAACGAGAGACGAACTATTAAAGACTGCGCCGTTCATAATCTTTCTCTCTCTTTTCTTTCTGTAGGAAGTTAGAAACGTAATTGCTTACGAAAAAAAACTCTATGCAAACATCATAATATCGCATATCGATATATATATCGCATATCGATGTATATCGCACATCGATATATATCGCATATCAATATATCGATCTTCTTTTTGTTTCTAATTGCCGATTCCAGCAAAGTGTTAAAATCTTATTAACCAAAATGTAATATTGGATATGTCCAATGGGTCATAGATGATCTATTCGAGAATATACCCTCAATATTACATTGAACTTCAGCCACACATTTTTCCTTATGCAATACACCTTGACTGGAAATCATCACTTTCACCCCCTTTTATCTCCGGGACCGCGTGCCTATGATCATCTTGAAATTTTACTGAGATTGATCTGATGATTGAGAGTATACTGTTAGATGAAACATCAATCTCAGTAAAATTAATTACAAGTTATTGTAGTACAAAACTACAAGTAGTACTACTTGCCATGAAAGAAAGTTTGAAATTCGAGATCCAAAAAATGGGCGAAATTTGCCATCACTCTTTAATCGTGTACATTTTTTTACAATTTAATTCTCCGCGTAATTTTTCTTCTCTTTTTCTCGACGCGACAGAAGGACCGAAATGCGGCGGAAGTTTCGCGAATTCGGTCAGCGTGTGAAAAATGTGTGATTTCGCGTCGGTGATTTGCAGAAGAACTGCGCGCGACCAGAAAGGAAATGATAACAATCGTTTACCGAACGTTACCGGTGCGCGCGTCGCGGGTCCCGCTCGATATTGCCGCGTTGCGAGAAATCTCGGCACGTTCCGTATTCTTCGGCCGCACTCGAAACGTCTTCCGTCAGCAAACATAATATTTAACTTATGGACGCGTTCGCGCGCGCGCGTCTCGAGCAGAAAATGGATGGCAATTTCGCGCTCGCGATAGAAACTACAGACGTAACACGCGGGGTCTTACAATCGTCCCTATGCAAACCCGGCATTACGATTCGCGAAGAAAAACCGATTGTGTTATGCTGTCGGGAGAAGCCGGCGGGAGATCGAAAAGAGAGAGATAAAACGTTCTGCAACTCGACACGCGTCGAACGAGGAGAATATATTGCGGGCGACTAGCAATTTCAAAGAGTGCTTCTGTAGATTTCTTCCTTTTTTTTTCTTCCCCTCCGTCGCGTCAATTTCGCGCGCGGTTCTCGATGAGCGAGAAGAAAAAACAAAAAAAAACTAAAACTAAAAGGAACAAACGAAAATACAATGTTATATAATCACCGCCGCGAAGCAGCAGGCGCGTAATTTATACAGATGTTTACCGAGGAGGGAAGAAATGCGATTACAGCCGGTGTTGGTTCGTGCTTTTTCCCGTAGCGTCAACACTCGACCGTAGAAAAAGCGGCGGGGCGGCCGCACTCCAGGTGCGTGGCTTATAGTCGGTGGCTGGATTATCCGGTGTTAATGACGATGGCCGACATCGTCTCTTCGAGCTCGAGATTCTCTCCTCTGTTTGTTCAATCCTCATCACCGCGTTCTTCTCCTCGAGTTCCACCTCCACTTTCCTCTGTAAATACCGAGTCTCTCTTCGCTCTCCGTCTCGGGATTTCTTCCGTTCTCTTTTTCATTCTCTCGCGACGTGGATGCAAAGTTCGAGCGAACTTTGAATCTACGTCGGGAGTGTCCGGGACGCGAAATCTCAGCGCGCAGCCGTGTGCCATCTGAATTCTCTCTCTTTCCGTCCGAAGCGAATTTCCGGCGATCATCGCCGCCGAAACGATAAACGCCAGTTCGCGACGCGCATTCGCTTTGTGTTATTGCGCGCGCCCGAGTTTCGCGCATTAATCACCGCGGTGATCTATAATTCCGCGTCCGATGTTCTGTTAACTTCGCTAATTCGAAACACAAACGGCGGAACGATAATCGGAAATTGCACGTTACCCGCTCTTAGCAGCGAGCCGCGGAAAATTCCATTCCAGTGAATATTTTTTTTTTCTCACGCGCGAAAAACGCGTCGCGGCCGTCTTTCTCTCTATTATTAACGCGACAATTACTCAGAATTTCGAAAACAAGTACAAAAACTCTAAATCACGTCGCTCCCGCCGCTCGAATCGACGACGACGACTTCTCCTTTTGCGTCACGCGTGTGTTGACAAAAGTACCGTCGACGAAATCATTTCAGTCAGTCATCGTTGCGGTCCGAGGTGCGGAGCCAATGCAAACATCTCCCCCGAGACCCCGGGAAGAGGGCAAACATAGGGGCCGAAGTGGCCGAAGTTGCTAACTCACTCCGCTTATACGCGACGACGAACCTCCTCTTCGCTTGCCAGACCGGGGGCTGCTTGTTCTTTTTTCCTTTCTCTCTCTCTCTCTCTCTCTCTTTCTCCACCGATGTGCGAGAACAAGTTATCATCCCCACGATTTCCTCACGCGCGGTACCGAGAGCGGCTTATTCAGCGATCGAGGGGTTGCTCTCCCTCGTCCCCTCCCCGTATTCGGAGAGAAAAAGCGCCGACTGTCGCGATACGCAAATCGCGAAAGTTTTTTCTCCGCAAAGTTAACTCGCTTCTCTCGCCAACTTCTTTTTCACGCGTAACATCGCGGATTTGGATTACGGCGAATACTCCACGAGAATTGACTCTTTGTGGTTTTTGTCACCGAGAGAGAGAGGAATAGTCGAGAAAGAGTTTCTTTGTGACCGAACGTTTTACAGGCACTTTTAACGGGAGGCGGCTCCTTCCGTCGATTTTCGAAGCAAAGAAGAGAAAGAGAGAAAGAGAAAGCTTTCATTTACGTTTCTTCTTTTTAACAGCCGGTTTCGGTGCGCGTGAACGTTTCGCGTTAACTGGAGGCTCGCGATTGTCACGGGTCTGCGAGCGGGGCTCGGAGTCACGTTGAAAATCGCGAGCGCAGTTTGATGAAAGGCGTTGGAAATGCTTGAAAGGTCTGCGTGACGGAGAAGGGGAGGAAGCCGGTTGAAGGTTCGCGGCGTAATTGTTTCCATTGTGTCGACGAGAAGGGAACCCGACCGGAGGGAAGGTGGCGGCCGTTAACGGGGATCCGGAGCGGCCTGTTAAAGTACTCGGTGCGTGATAGATCGTTTGTTTCTCAATGGCGCTACGTTTAACCCGCGCAATTGTCGGGGTGTCGGGGGAAGCGTTTACTCGCGTATATATAAGAGGCGCGTCGTCGTACGACTGCTTGGCGCTTCACGCCGCCGCGTCGAGAATACGGCTTATTGGCAATTACGGCGGCAGTGACGACGCTCTTATTGCCTATTCCTGCTATTTCCGCCGCAATGTGGATGACAAATAAACAACGCGCGCGATCGACCGACTTGAAAGCATAGCGCCCGCGCGTTTAATTTCCATCTAATTTCGAGTTTTACGATCTGATTTTATCGACGTCACGTTTCGATTCTACGAGTATACCGTAATATTGTAATTCCGATATTTATTATCGCGCGCGCGCGATGGGCTTGTTATGTGTTGTATGTACAATACATACAGGTGCGGGGGAATAGGTGCCGATCTCGCGAGAGAGATTTCCTCGAAAAACAAACGCCAGTAAAACGCGCGCTCGCTTTAATTTCCGCGCGATACGGCGTGAATGATCGGCGCGACGGCGGCGCATCGTAATTTGTTAGGAAATAAGGGGGTTTGTAAGATTGGCAGCCGTTAGCATCGATAGCCGACGATCGATAGCGCGCGCGCTACGTTAGCGGCCCGCGCGTTTACGGAGCTAATGCCGTAATTTTCGGACGGGAAGGTGCATGTTTGCGGGCGCGCGGAGTCAATTCGCAGACTATCTCGCGCCATTAAATTCATGTTTATGCACTTATTATCAGCGGACTTTGTGGCGTTATGCACGCTAGAAGCGTAACGTCGAACCGGTTCTCCCAGGAGAAGAGGTTCGCCTGCTCATATTTACGACCGGACGTCTATGCGTATCGATTGTAAATTTTCTCGCGAACGTCAGTGATACGGGCGCTCGATAGCGTTCGAGTCGCGTCTTAATGAAAGAGAGGGAGCGAAAAAAACAAAAAAAACAAAAAAAAAAAAAAACAGCGTGTCGCGTTAAGATTCATCAATAACATGTTATTCATGCGGTTGCACGAGTTAACGGGCTAATTGGCTTGGATGTAAAAGTGTTACATCTTTTCGCGATCGTCTTCTCCTCAATCTTAGTTCCTCGGCACTTTGGAAGGAAGTCGCCAGCAACGTTTTTGTGATGGTCGAAATTATTTTCGTAATCCACGGAACAGATAAAATTAAGCTTTGATTATCGAGCGCGCAATTGTAATTACGTACACAATGCCATATTATCACGTGTTGTCAATTCGCCGTAGTCAATAAAGAATTGTTATTATTGTTTCTCCGCGTTGTAAATCCTTAGTTCTCGAGTCCTTTCAATTTCCGCATCGTTTCCGTCTCCTTTGTATCTCGCACGTCCTTGCCTCCCTCCCTCTTCCCGATTTATTCATTCACGTGCACTTACGCCCCGAGTATTTTTCTTTCCTCCGTTCGTGGAAACGTGCTCTCGTCGCGGAGAACAAAGCCCCCGTCTCGCTTCTTCCCCTCCGTTTCTCTTCTCAAGTCCGCCGTTGTCATCCGCATCGGCTGACGTACGACGATTAAAGTGAAATATTGGCCAAGTTGGCGCGAACGTGCGGTAGGAATCTCATTTGCTGGCGGGTTAAACAGCGATCATCGTTCGCACAGCTGCGAATTACTAATTGCTGTTTGACTTGGCCCGGGCTCCTTAACTCCTCAAATTGAAGCCATCCAAGTATCTCGGGAGAAAGGGACGACCATCTCTCTCTCTCTCTCTTTCTCTCTCTCTCTCTCTCGGTTTGTTTCACAGTTTATCGACTAATGTCTTCGGCGCGGCCGCAAAACCGCGTGATCAATAATCCGGAACTATGTAACGCGCGGACTATGACGCGCTTGTATCCCCCGAGATCGTCTTCTCGCGCGAATACGAACTTCAAGCTACATCTTGCCGCATCTGTTTCCCCCCCCCCCAGCAGGAATGTGCGCGCACAAAGTATACAATCTGAATATCTTCCCCTTCTCTCAGCGCTATTACATTTCATCAATTCCGTGCCCGACACGACGCTGTCAGCCAATCGGAAGTGGAACTTCTCCTCCTCTTCCTCTTCCCTCCCCTCCCCCATCTTTCCCATTACACAATTGCACTGTCTTGTACAACTGAGAAACTATAAGCTACCTCGATATACCATTAACCAGTTCCGAAGTCCGCCTCTATTAACGCAGGTTTCATTATGGCGCTACATGTATGGTTTCGGGGCTCCTTTGTTTCCACAGAGCGAGCGGGATTTCGACGATGACTCGGAAATTAATGACAGAGTGGGGGGGGAGAGGAGGGGAAGAGAAAGAGAGAGGAGAATCTCGGCCCCGAAGAATCTCTCTCTCCGACTAATGGCCGACTTGACTGTTTAGACTTGCCGTTCAAGTTTCACTCTCCCCTCGATCCTTGGCGTATTTATTCATTGCGCGTGACGAATATGCGCCGGTATGTAAATGTCGAGTAGTTACGGTTACCTGGACGCACCTCGGACCGTTCTCGACCACCTGAGAGCGACGTGGCGTATCGCCGGTTATTAACGTCGTAGCGCGACGATGACACACCTGGCGGTGGATTTAACGAGAAAGAGAGAGAGAGAGAATCCTCTTTCGAGGATAAAATGTATCTCTCGTAAAACTTTCACCGGGAGAAGAAACGTTCCCTTCCTTCGTTCCGAATCTGAGAGATTTTCGTTGGGAGATCCCACGCGATATACACTTTCGCCGGGAGCGTAATGCGGCCGCTTTATCGAACAGTCAGAGCTCCGTCACGCTCGCTGCAAGACGGCTGTGTGTACGTACGTATGTACACAGGGCGGCGGCTCTGCGCGTACCCTAGCGCGACAAATCGGCTGTTACATATCCGGTGTGTATCGCGTTCCGTATACACGTGCGGACGTGTTTTCGCAGGAAAACGTCGAACGGAGCTTCGCCCGTATTATCGAACAATAATCTTATACACACCGAGAGATACGTATAGCGCGCGCAGCCTGGAGGAAAGCGAGAGAGATAGAGAGAGAGAGAAAGAGAGAAGGGAGGGAAAAGGGAGATATGCAGAGGGTTTTGAAAACGAAACAAACACACAGAGATTTTCAACAAGGCATGCAGCGTGCCATCCAGCCGAGCTGACAAATGTCACGGGCGCGAAACAAATGACGCGCATTTGATCGCGCCCCGTTTTTTTTTTGTTATCGCGCGCAAACAAACGGTCGCGCGCGCGCGCGCGCGGAACGACCGGAATTTCCACTTTGTCGATCCGGATGTTGCTCGTCACGCGGTGCGCAGCAACGCTAGCAATTATTCGTTATCGCGACGTTGTACGACTGTCCCGCGGATGTCCATCGGTCGCGCTTAAGAGCTCCGTTTCGAAAACTCGCGCGTTCTTTTTCCTTCTCGTCGAGTCGCTTGCAGCAGCGGCTCGAGAGAAAGAGAGAGAGATCGGATTTCTTATCTCCGAAACGAGTGTGTTTGCCGTCGCGCTTCTCCGTGGCTTCTTAAGTAGGCGCGCGCTGCGGATAAAGTTAGCCGAGGATCGTGGAACATTTGTCCATTGTCGCTTTAATCAGCTCGAAGGATACTTCGTTCGTCGAAGCTCGAAAACTTTGTTTGCGAAGAACGAAAACTCCAGCGCGCGAGCGTTATCGCGCGACGACTCTTCGTGCCGATCGGAACGAACGGCATTCGGGCGGCAAAAGTCCAATGAGCGATATCGCGCGATGGAGCTTTCAGCGTAGTCGAGAGATTATGTACATAACTCTTGAGAAAGAGAAAGGGAGTCGACGTGCTTCTCGCGTCGGTTTCTTCCTCTTCTTCCTCCTCCTCCTCCTCCTCCTCCTCCGCCGCCCTCTTCTTCTTTTTCTCTCCCTCCCGCGAAACGAGGAGAACTCATTGCATGCCTTCGCGAGATAACTTCGGGGGAAGTATCTTAACGGATGATACATTGAAAGTTTCCTGCTGAGCACTTGCAGTTTTAATCTACGGCCCGTTTCACGGGGACGCTTGACGATACAGGCCGCGGTTTTTTTGCTGTCGTTTTGCCGACGTACATTTTTCCCGATGTTATTACGCGGAGAGAGAGAGAGAGAGAGAGAGAGAGAGAGAGAGAGAGAGAGATTTCAAACGCGTTATTAGGGAAATATTTTAATTAAAAACTATATTTTATATTCGATTCTCTCTGTCTCTCTCTCGCGCGCGCGCGCCCGCGATCGAACGCAAAGCAAAAAGATTCGGTGACGTGCGTAAGTCTAAAACAAAAAAAAAAAATCTTAATTAAAACCTTAGAAGCACGATAGAATTAAAATTTTATTCAACCTTATTGCACCGCAAAGTTTGCGAAAGAATCTCTTCTTCGCATTCCTTGCGACGAGAGGAGCGAAAACAGAAGAGACTCTCGCGCGCGTCTCGCTCGATGTTTGATAACTCTGTTCTCTCATCGTCCGCGCGCGGAGAACTTCCTGGCTCGCTCGACGGACCGCGCCTCACGCGCCATATAATGGAGTCCGTTTTCCGCGCGCTAGGGATTATTTACTCACGTCGAGCGATGCGATGGGCATCCGCGCGTAAGGCTTCTAAAAGCAGACCCCGAGGTTCTCACCTACCGACGAGAAGAAGAGTACGATGTGCTCTTCGTCAGGGATTTAAACAACTGAGAGCTAACCCTCGCGGCGATCGCGTCCTCTTTACTCTGGTTCTTCTTCTTCTTCTTCTTCCGTCTTTTATCCGCGCGCTTCTACAAGATATCATTACGCAGATAAAAACCGCCCCGCTGAAAGGCTTCCGAGCTAATCGACCGCCGTGTAACCAACTCTCTCTTTTTCTCTCTCTCTCTCTCTCTCTCTCTCTCGTCGAAAAACGCTCCGTTCTTCGAAATCCTTCGAGCGCGCCCGCGCGGAATGCATCGATCTGCTCGCTCGCAATCCGATAATTGTATCGCAATCCGCGATACGAGAGATGCGCGTCGTGTGTGGTGTAACGTTTTTGTTTCGCGTCAAAACGCTTCCTGTACATACGTATCACTTCCCCTGTAAATCCCCTGTGTTGTTTCAAAAAGAACGTTAACCGCGTCGTTTACACTCGCGTGTATTTTTCGATCGTTGAGTTTCTCGAGATATTGTGTAATTGGCAACGCGATGTTGCGTCCGACATTTCGCGCTCTTCCCCCCCCCCTCCCCCCCGTCTCATGAATAACACGCGGATCTTGTTGCGAGGAAACGTGCTGTTCACATATACAGCACGGGAATCATCGGGGTGGTCTTCTTAAGGTCTAGTTAAGGCGAGAAGGGGTGCCCCGTTCGAAGGCACCCACAGAAGCCGTATTGTAATCTACCGACTTTATGCCGTCGTAATTCCGAATTTATAATCACGTTGTTGCCGGACAATTACGCGCAGTAACAAGTCGCGCTTCCATATCCCGCTGGTTATATTATTTATTGACGTTTGAGTTTCACTAGCGCGTAAATGCTGAATCGGTTATCAGTTACCTACCTACCACCCCGCCCGCGTGCCGTAAGGTAATAAATTATTCCCGTTACAATTGCGATAGGAAAGAGAGAATGCAATGTATGTAAATTCTTGTTATCATTAAAAATTTTAGAATTGTGTTACAGTTCTTTTTTTTTTTTTTTTTTTTATTTTATTTTATTCTTTAGATTTATTTTTCTCTGTAAATAAATTTGATTATAAAATTGTGGGATTGTTGCGAAAAATGTTTCTTTTTTGTAAATTATATTTTCTTTGTTTCCGTTCTTTTCTCTCTCTCTTTCAAAAATCTCGATATATATTTTATAGAAAAACGCGATATATATATAACATGTTTGAGAAGCGCAAGTTGTTTATTTTCAATCTTCTGGATCGGGATAATGAGCAAGAGACGATCACCTTGGAGCGGTCACGCGACATCGATCGGCTCTTTTCCGAGCGATAGGCGCGCGATTGTACGTGTTTCGCAACGCGAAAAGCTGTTCGAGACGAGAGACAAAGGAGCCGAAGCCGTCGTGTTCTCAAAGGGGAACGTAATGTTATCAGAGAGAGAGAGAGAGAGTCTGACCGTCCGGGGCAAGAAGACAAGCAAAATGCACGAAGCAGGCGGGCAGGCAGACGCTCTTGATGAACGCGCCCGTTTATATCTACCGGCTGGAACCGGCAGCAGCAGCGCGTCGAAGACGCCGAATTCTCTCCGCCTGTTTCCAATAATTTTATTTTTGCTTTTAATACACGCCAGTGTGTGTTGTATCGTTCGACGACGATGGGATCGCGCGGGGCGAACGCCCGACGGCGCTCGACTGGTGGTGCGCAGCTGATACTAGATAAAAGCCGAGCGAAGCAGCAGCGTGCAGCTTCTTCGCTGCGTCTCTTTCGCTTCTCCCGATGCGCGTAACCACGCGTAGATGGCATCTCGCGTATGCCCGAAGAGCGGGAGCGAGATCCGCCACTTTCGAGACGGTCGATCGTTTTTTGTTTTTTTTATTTTTGTTTTTTCTTTCTGCAAGCGGCTGACGATAGTTGACGCAAATTACGAGCTCGCCGCGACTTTGTCGGTCGAATTCACATTTGGTGTCTGTCGGGATAAACCTACCTACGTTTTCTCGTTGCAGCTCGAGTCGATTTCGACACGCGCGGTGACAGCGAGATAATGTTACCCCCGATGACAAGCCGCGATAGCAGTGAGTTATGACGGTCTAATGGGCGCGAGCTTCTGCTGAATTTAATTCTCGTTACCTTCAGTCCGTTTCCGTATTACGCGGAGAAATGCGTCTGAAACGCGCGCGCGCGTAGGTGACAATCGTTTTCTCCTCCGTTTGGAATTCAAGTTTTTGGATAATTGGATTTTTTATACACGCAGAGAGATCGGGCCTGTCCGATAAAGGAGAGACGAAGCCAACCGCGTTATCAAGATGAGCGCCGCGAATAAATATTTTCCCGTCTACCTGCCGCTCCCAGGTGATTTCTCACCGCTCGAGCCGAGCGGAGAGAGACGCGTCTTCGTTCGAGCGCGCGGAATTTCACTCTTTCGAAAAATATCGAGCGGTCTCTGTCGAACCGGGTAAACGGGAATGGCGACAGTAAATAATGTCCATTCGTTTGTACCGTCATCAATAAATCATCGAGGAGGAGATGAGAGGGGGGGGGATGCGTCATGACGGGAAATTGAACTTTCGAGAATACTTATGCCCGTCCGACGTTGTTATTCATGTCGACAGTGCGGGAGCAGAAAAACGGATATACGCGCTGGCGCGCGTATTTCGAAACCATCGATTATAAATAACGCGTCGTGCGGTGTCCGCGCTCGGATTCGTCCACGTGCGGAAGTTTCTCCGCGACGGCAAAAAATGCGGTGTGTGAAAGAAGTGACGAAAAAGTTTTTTTTTTTTTGTTTTTTTAATAAAAAATAAACATTCGAACGTAAATCATCCGCAACACATTTGCGACTTGCACCATAATCCGAATGTCGTAAAGAGAATTTTTACCGAAGAAAAATAGCGAACAGTGTGTTATATTCTGTGTATTTGTCAGACTCTTTGCACAATTGTGGTCTTTAATTCGTAATATATTTCGCGATGACTCGAAGAAAAAGACGAACGATCAAAAAAAAATATCGGAGGAAAATCACAAGCAATTATATTTCCCGGGAAATTCGGGAAACGTGTACGATTGTGCTCGATAAATAATGCAAATCTCGACGGCGCTTCTCTCCTAAGCTTCCGCAAGCTGCTTTGTAACGCGATCAGGATTGATTGCGAGCCAACCGCGGCGTCGACGCATCGCATCTGCGCCCATGATCCCCTCCCCCCTCACCCCTCCCGTCGAGGATTTATGTGCGGGGCGCGTTGTCTAAGGCGGGCCAACACAACGCGGACAATGGCGTTCGCAGACCGTGCCAACTTGCCTGTCCCATCCTCGCTCCCCTCACAACCAGCTTCGTTCCGAAATACACAGGTGATCCCGCCGAGTTAATTACACTCTTCCTTCCCCTTCCTCCCTCTTCCGTGAAACTTCTCACCGCGGCTCTTATTACGTCGCGGCCCGCCGCGGCTCGCCTCAAGATAATACAGATGACCTGGAGTGTGCGTCTCACAACTCGGCGGCGTCTCACGTTGACACTTCAAAGGTGTCTTCTTCGGTTCTTGGGAAGACTCGGTCAAAGATTCTGAAACGTTCACCGCAAGTACTAAAAAGCGATATGATATACGTGACGTAAAACTCTATCGATATTTTTTAAACACTCGGCGATGAATGTTTGAAACACAAAGCCAAAATTGTTTGTTGGAACTCGTCTATGGCGAAGTTGCTAGCTTAGTCAACTGTCGCGAAATAGAGCAGTTACGTAAAGAACGTAACTTAAGCAAGAGACGATTTTTACAAGAGATACGTTTACGAAGGCGCGGCGGTGCCAGCCAGCCTTCGAAATATATGAAATTTCGCGGGGGTTGTTGTATAGCGTCATTCCGGTTTTACGGGAGGGGGAGGGGGGCTTTCATATAAAGTTATTTGCGTTATTGTAAATTTCGCGAGCTATTCGCTAATTTCACGTGCGCGCCGCTATCGTGCGCGGTCGTGCTGACGGGCTGAAACGCAATTTCGGAAGGGAAAGAACGGTGTAACGTACGAAGCGAAGACGTATTAAAGATCCCTCTATCGATGATGCCCCCGGTCGATAGGTAGGTATCGTAATTACGGTAATGTTATGCGAGCTAATTGGAGGATTTTGTAAGAGCCCCCGATAAAAACGAGATTACTCGGCACCGAAGTCGAGTATTATTATATGTATATCAGATATCCAAGAAATTGGCTATCGGCGTATTCCCGCCCGATCGTTATTACCTCGACGTTACGAAGAAGAAGAAAAAAAAATGATCAGGAAATCATCCGCAATATAATCTAATATAATTTTTTTTTCTTTGACGGCAGTTTTCTCTTCTCAATCGCGCATCGCGCCGTTAATTTCGCAAATTAAGGATGTATTCGCATTATCGGTCGTACACGAAATCGTTCACTCTAATGCTTCGCGTTTTTTTTATTCAGCGCGCTCTGCAAAAATATTTTATTTCTCGATATATATATTTGTTTAATTATTGAATGAATCTACAAATTTATTCAGCACAGGTTTTTTTTTGCCTCATTTTCTCGAGAATGCGATATTAAGAATCGAATAATTTAATCCGACAAAACGTTGAGGTGGTTTTTTTTCCAGGTCGAAAGAAAAATAACGGATATCATGGAGAAATATTGTTTCTCCGCTGTTATTATTAAAATTAAAACTGAGGCCGTTGCCTCGTTGCGCAGCTTCGAGCGTCTTTCTCTCTCGCAAAACGCATACAGATTCGTCGGGATATTAACGTTTCAATTACGAATTTGCTCTAATAAACAAACGAACGCTTTAACCTCCGACCGGGCAAACTTTTCCGCACCGACAACTAGTTAGGAGACCCCGTGTCGTCGACTTCTTTTTTCCGCGGTGGCGAGTTTGAAAGGAACGGCTAACAAGTCGCGACGCGATGGAAAACCAAGGACAGAAGGCACGAGGGAAAAACAGACGGCAGCCACGGACGAAAGGGAAGAAGAATATTGCGCTGGAGGGATCCGCGCGGTAGTTACCCCCCAACCACGGTTCGCGAAGTTACATCAACGGCCAATCCTTACATTACAACATTAACGAGGAAACATGAAACTAAAATTAGAGGACGGATAGGAGAATGTAATAGTTTCTAATTTTTTGTTTTTTGTTTTAAAGGGAAAGTCCTGCGAGCGAAACGACAAACTTTGGTCGAGCGCGATCCTTTGTCATTTCTGGAAAAGTGGATGTAAAACGAAGAACGCGGGAAATACAATTATTTTCTGCGGAGTGCGCTTTAGAAAATACTTCCTCGACTGTGTAAAAGCTGAAATCGATTTTCGCGCTTCTCGCATCACCTCGGAAGAAGAAGACGAAGATAAAGGAAATGATGTAAACGCAAACGTCCTTCCGTGGGAAACGCGCTGTGGGAAGAACAGAGAGAGAGAGAAAGAGAAAAAAAAGCAAAGTCGCGAAGAAAGGATGAAAATGGAAAGGGGAGAAGGAAAGCAATCGCAAAGTGCACCCAGCCGAATGTATCGAAGTGCGACGTGCCGGATCGCGAAGCGCGCATTCACCGAAAGACCGTCGGTTTCGATTCTCTGCCCCAATAGCGACATTGTATCGTTAACCAGAAGAAAATATTAACTCTCGTCATTTTTTTGCAAAATTTTGTCGCAGAATCAATAATGTTCTACAACATATTACAGTAACAAGAGTCTAATAATACGCGAATAGAATTTCGTTTTACCGAAACCAAAACGGCGCTTCCAATGTATCTTCACTTATTTCTGCGATTAAGTTTGCAAGAGAAGAACAAAATCTCGAGTTCGTTTTCTTCCCTCCGTGCGAGTGCCGAGCGTTTAAGCGAAATAAAAAAATAGGCTGCGCAAGTGTGAACGGTGCAAAATAGCGTGTACACGCTCGCATTGTTTAGCTTTGGCTCGTCCGCGTGCTATCGCGGATTTCTGTCCCCGGGCGCAAACACTGCGCGCTGTCGAACGCCACCCGTGTTACATCGTTCGCCTACGCGGAACGGAACGAGTTCGTTCCCGAAAACGCAAAAAAAAAAAAAAAAACTACCCGTGTGATACCAAAACCGTCGCCGACCCTCGGCACGCCGAGGTCACTTAATTCGCTGTTGTTGTCATGCAAATCGCGCTAATGAGGGAAGATTAGTTGCGCGGCGTCGTGTTAATTCACATCCCGTTGGCCACACTTACACTCGACAACACTCAACAACAACAATCGCAAACTAACCGGACGTGACGCAAACTAGAAGACAGAGATGTCGAGTTTAAATACACAGCGAAAACCAGTTTCGCTTTGAAAAATACATGCACATGTTGAATGATATATTTGTTTTGTTAATTAGCGACTATTTTCTTTATTTATTAAATTTGTTTCATTAGCGAGAATAACAAATTGACGGAAACGCGCAGAATTTTTCCGGACATTTGCGACAAGACAGATGGCTTGTGTTCCCAGCACACGCTTTCCCCGCGAATATGAATTTATTTCCCGATATCGACCGAAATATCAAATTGGCACCGGCCGATGTTTAATTCGTGACACCTGTAGCACTGTCAATACCGGCGAAAAATTAATTGAGATATATGCGCTAGTTGGATAACGACCGTTTTCATCAACATCCACGTGCCACGTGATAATTGATGTTTGCAAACCGCGCGTCAAAAAGAGAACGAATTAAACTTACAATTATTTTTACGTGCGAGCGCGCCGAATGCATGTTGTGTTCGATATTTTATATATTTAATGAAGCAAAAAGAAACCATCGTTGTTTCAAATTGCTACAATTTGCAAACTTTTATAAATTCGTCAAAATAAAAAAGGAAAGGAAATATTAATCTTCAAGAGTTAAAAACAAAACAATATATACTTTTAATATATTAATGTAACTTCATATTATATTGCTACCTTACTAATTATAAAGTCGGATATTTTTAATATTATTTTCGATAATAAAAAAAAAAACAAAAAAAAAAGAACCACTGCCGCAGTCGGTAGGACTCGAACCTACGCTCCCAGAGGGAATCTGATTTCTAGTCAGACGCCTTAACCACTCGGCCACGACTGCAAAAAAAAAAAAAAAAAAAAAAAAAAAAAAAAAAAAAAAAAAAAAAAAAAAAAAAAAAAAAAAAAAAAAAAAAAACGACGTAACATACATTATGTCTCATTTGCGAAACCCTAATTCAATATCGAAATTTTCGAATTTAACATCGCGACTTTTTCGTTCGTTACGCACAAAACGAGCTCGTGAAATTTATTCTTGCCGATTGATTATACGGGACCTGAATCTTTAAATCGTCGCGTTTCGCCGTGTTCCGACGAGAAAATAAAAGGAATCAGGAGGGAAAAAGCTCTCCTCGAATTGCGAGTGATAGAAAGTAACGACCGGACGGGATATCAAGTTTGCAGGAACCATCGTAGGAACCATTAGTAGGTTTCCTCTTGCGGGAATGTCGTTTCAACAAGACAGGCTTTCTCTCACCCATGCCTATATATATATATATATATATATATATATATCTCTCTTCTTTTTCTCCTCGATCTTACCGAGCAATTCGAGTGCATCTAAGTGTTACGTCGATATCTTCATCGCGGCAACACGCAAATGAGAGACGCTGCGAAAGACGGCCGGCAAGCAGAATGCGAAGATCCGCGCGATCGTACGGATAATACGAGGAAGAGTACAATGCCAGTGTCATCCGCATTCCTCGTTTGTCAAGCGCACCGTAAAAGCGAGATTAAGAGAACCTTCCTCTCTCTCTCTCTCTCTCTCTCTGTGCTTCTTCTCTTTTGCTTTTCTGTTTCCTTACTTTCCTCATCTTCACCCTTCTACATCTTTCTCGTTTCTCTCTTTTCTCTCTCTCTCTCTCTCTCTCTTTCTCTTTCTCTCTGTTTCTATCTTTCTATCTTGCGTGCTTTTCTCTCTCTCTCTTGATCCTTTCTCAGTTCTCCTTCGCGTTGTAGATACAACCGTGACGGTTACAAACGATACCGCCGTTCCAAGGGGTTACAATGGATTTAAGTCACGTTCGTTCCACTTAATCCGCGGACATTCTTCCCCGGCTTCCACCTACGTAGAGGAGCTTTTCCGTCCCGCGCGCGCAGACACGGGCTCGAATTCCCGGATTCGTATCCGACGACGTGAACGTAATTAAGATGTAACGCGTACCTTGAATTCGAGCACGTTTCGCGCAGAGCGCGACGACGTCGCATTGAATGTAATCGTCGCGGTGTAAATAGCGCGGATCGTGGAGCGCGGAAAGACGATTGTAATTGTGACGCATAACAGAAAGGCGAATGAAATAATAACGCGCTGTGTTTCCACATCGTTCGAAAGAACGACGTCAACTTCGACGACGCGTTTTCGAAATTTATAAAAATCTCATATTTTTTTTTTTTTCCGCATTTTGTCCGAACAATGAGCTACGTGTACGTGGAAGGGTTGAAAGACTCGCTTGAATAATAAACACACATTTCGGCTTGCACAATTTTAATTCTCGATATCAAAGGAATAATAACGCGCTCGCGCTGGAAATTATGCGTTTACTCATCTACGCCACTTGAATCGTAAATCTAAAGCAAACTGCTTAACAAGACCGCCGCGTGAGTATCGCAAAGCCGTAATCCCGGAGAGTCACAATTCACAGAGCGGTGACTCGGGGCGTCTGCCACACCGGTCAGGTAACCCGGATACCTGCGACACGACAGGGCGGAAACTCGTTTCGCCATAACAATTTCGCGGAGCGGATAACACGAGAGAGAGAGAGAGAGAGAGAGAGAGAGAGAGAGAGAGCGCACCCGCTGGAATTACGTACAAATGGCGGGCGTTATTCGCTCGCGGGGCGCCAGTAAATCGTTTTATCCAGGCCGTGCCGGCGCACGGACACACCGGCTTTATTTAACTGTAAGTTCAGGCGCCGTGGCCATTTTTCTGAAACTATTCCGACCGGAGGGGCCATTACCGGCTCCGGACGACCGAGACGTTAAAACCGTTCCGCAGCCGGCAGTAGTCCGCCCCGGCTACTCGCGATACGGCGCAACTTTTGTCCTTTATGGGTAGGTGGTCCTCTTAAATATAGGACGACCTCGCCCAAGTGTGTCTCGCACCTCCACCTTGCGTTTCGACCCTCCTCAAGATTAGAGGTCCGCGACCTTTAACCGGCGAATGCACCACCGTGTACTCCGGGAGATAAAGTCGGCTGGGCCGACGCGAGAAAATTATTCGAAGAGCGTCCGGACAAAGTTTGCAGCATGTAAATTGTCTTCCCGCCCCATCTCCTTTTCTTCTTCCCCTCGAGTTTGACACGCGTGTGAAATTATTATTCTGCGCTATTTGGGAGGAGGGGGGAGGCTCTCGTAGAAAAAAATCTAGTACTGTAAGGAATTTTCCAGAATATTTCACAGCAACGGCTGTGCACGTGTATGTTCACGTGCTTCTTGCGTGAACGAACTGCCGGTAAACACCGTTCGTAGACAATCGGGCTTGCCGAATTTTATCGATTCCGTGGAAAAACAAGTGTCGGCAAATAGCGAGCACGGCAATCGCTAGCAAACAGCGATCAACAGAGTCGTCTTTTTTTTGCAATCGCGCACTAAAAAAACTTGTATAACACAGTGAATAAAGTTTCCTTTACTCGTAGCGTTAAATTCAGTGCCGTTTAATAATCCTAATCCACAGTGCTCCTCAACTTCCGCTCGAATCCTTACAGTAAGTACTTTTATTAGTTTTAGAAACATTGTGACTTTTGCAATTTGTACGCTGTACAAGAACATGTGTGTTGCGCTAGAGCGGAGTCTCTGCTAGAAGTAGATTTGTGTGAAAAATAGACGTTGAATTAGACAAAAAACAAAAACAACGTAACGATATATTTATATCGACTCGGCTCTTCTATTTCGATCGAAGAAAAAATTAATGATATCAGCAAGATTACATTAATATAAGCAGCGTCGTTATTACGTTATTTCACAGATCCACAGTCGTTTTTTTTCAGAAACGCGCGATGTCGCGAATTTTTAGATTTTTCCGAGTGATCAAGTTCGAAATTTGAGTGAGGTTTTTTTTTCTTACGTTTGAAATTAGCCGCGCGATTTAAGTGTCGATCTAATCGCGCGCTCCCGCTAACCTCATTGAATGCCGAAGATCCGAGAATAGTTTTCCGGGAGATCAGCGCTTCGATATTCGCGTGAAGAGAGAGAAAGACCGAGACGAGAGAAGAACGGACGTCGCAGCGTCGACGAAAATGGCCTCTCGTCGAAAGCTATTGTATTAGCCGCAGTCGCCTTTATTGAGAATGCGAAAGAGACGACTCGCTGTCACAGAACCGTTTTTACGACTCGCCCATAAACCCCCATAACAAATTGTCCCGAGCGAAGCTCGGCGACGCGCGTCGTCGTCTTGCTTATTCTTTGATTCGACGTTGTTGCCTCGCGTGCGGTCTTCAATATATTCTTCGCGACAATTAAACCAAACTCGTCATTGCGCGCGAAAAAAATACGCAATCAAGTGTAACACAATGTGTAAAATCCATCGGGACTTTTGAAAATGAATAAAATAAATTCTACGCTTAAAAACTTGACGAATGAAAAAACGCAGCTTCTTGTTAATTAAAAAAACTCGCTTATGAAAATGCTCGCACAATTCACATTCTTCGAAGTTCGATCGAATTTTAATGTCACGAGCGGAAACTCGTAAAAAAAGTCTTACAATCGGAGGTTTTTTTTTTTCGTTCGTCATGCAAAAAGGACATAAATTTTCGCACACCTGTGCGTTTCTCGTCGCGGGACGTGAGACACGTTGTTCTCCATATGTGTGTGTGTGTGTGTGTGTGTGTGTGTGTGTGTGTGTGTGTGTGTGTGTGTGTGTGTGTGTGTGTGTGTGTGTGT
>QVNW01001452.1:0-41032 GCA_014825475.1 Pseudomyrmex flavicornis | reverse complement strand
AGTGGGAGTGAGACACACTGATATGCTCTTTCTCATACAAATGGACACTGTGTTACACAGTGTCGCCTGTGTACGTAGTTGGAAAGCACTCAATATGTGTAACAAAAGAAAAACTCTGAACTAGTGCAGCCAGTTCAGGGAAAAAAACAGACCTACTGTGTAACACAGTGTCCATTAGTGTGAGAAAGAGCATATCAGTGTGTCTCACTCACACTAGTAAACGCTGTGTTACACAGTGTTGCCTGTGTAAAGGCCATCACACACAAAATTACTTTCAGAAGTAAATTTCTGATTGGTCAATTTTCTTACGGCTACGTCTTACGCTCTTAAGTAATTTTGTGTGTGATGGCCTTAAGTAGCTGGAAAGCACTAGCGTCGTGTTCGGCAGAACAACTTCTGACTTTGTCGTCTTGTCAACACTTGACGTTCTAAAAGTAAGATTTAATTTGTTTGCTTGTTACAATGGTTACGTTCAGAAAACTCAACGATTGAGATGATACGGTTCCAAAAGTATGATCCAATCATAAGTGATTATCTCTCAACCGTTGTGCAACTGTTGAGTTGTCTGAACGCACCCAATCACAATATGTACTGCTTAGGATTGGTTTATAATAGCCGTAACCGTTATTATTTTTTTGCCCGCATAAATCAGGCCTGATTTATGCGGGCATAACCGTTAACTTATGCCGATAAAGTTCAACTATAGGATTTCAATACTTTTGGTTATACGAAATTGACGAACAAAAGTTATTGAAATCCTATAGTTGAACTTTACCGGTTCCGGCATAAGTTAACGGTTATACCCGCATAAATCAGGCCTTACTGCATTGTCCCAAGTTAACGGTTATAGCTATTATAAACAAATCTTTAGACATAGAATGGCGTATGGACTAGCATCACGGTCCACGAAGCCAAGAACATCAAACCATCGTTTGCTATAAAGCAGTTTGTTCTGCTGAACGTCAGCAATCATTCGTCTGAAAGAAATTTTGCTATACACATACAAGCAATAATGTAAATATCTTTACATATGAAACTGCATTAATAATGCCTCAATAATATCTTAAACATGCAACTTAACACGTAAAAATATTTATGCTGCCGATTGTGCTCTAACAGCAATAAAATGAAATGAAATAATCGCAATCATATTGTAATCAAATTTCAAAAGTCATCACACATTCGAAAATCAATGGAAGAGAAGATGACAAGAGCGTATTTGCATTTTATATTGAAACAAATAATCCATAAAAATACTAAAGATAGGAGCTGATAACGCCGTGACGAAACGTAACATAATAGAGATAAAGATAGGTACTTATAGTAACACATTTTCTGCTATTCAGACATCAGTTAAAGTTGCGTATTTCGCCTATCAACTTTGATATGAGAAGAGTTTCCCAGTTGCAAAATCCAAATCGATTTTCATCGATTTACTTATATAAATTTGTATAGGGCAAATTCCAAAGTTCACATACTTTATATATATATATGTGTGTGTGTGTGTGTGTATATACATACATATAGAATACATAGAATTTTGCATGGAATATAACTTTTTCATTGAGATATCTCTTACGAATCGCTATTGTTGTCGCTGTATATAAATTATCATAATCGTGCCGTGCGACGTGAAATACAAGAAAAACAGAAAAACGACGAAAAGAAATATTAAAGAATACATAAATAAAGAGGTAGCTGTGACGTATGCGTCCTGAAGGTTGCCATGTTTATATCCTACCGTGCTTTTCAGTCATACCCGCATTTTATAAAGACTGTACAGTTATGCTGTTCATTACAGTCAGCTAGTTACGGTGTTACGTTGTCGTCACAATCGTCGTTTGCACAGAGATTCGATCGTTGCTATCACTATTTGCACAATTTGTCGTCGGTAGAATCACTCGTGAAAACTTTTGGCGCCTCATATACTACAATGACGAAAATAAAGGTAGGTATCATCACGCAGTTGATGTTACTCTGATTTGATCAAGAGTTATTAAATAGGATTATATAAAAACGAAAATAATTAAGATCACCACAATGACTTTCCAATAACGACATGAGAAAGTGAACTTTGTCCTCTGTACAAACTTTTTAAATTTTCAAAACTTTTTATTTTCTTTATTAATTTGATTTGATTGATTCAGAAAATATATTCAGAAAATATATTAATATGTGATTTGTTTCAAATATGCTTTACAATCTTTCATGAAATATCTTTTGATTTATAGTATTAATTTGATTTTAAAGTTAACACGTGTATATAACTTTTTTTCTTTTTTTAAAATAATTTAATAATGTTCTTTTTTAAATATATTGTATAATATTTATAGGTTGGTCCAATTGTTGACATCCTTGGAGATGAGATGACACGTATCATATGGGATGCTATCAAAGAAAAACTTATTTTACCTTATCTAGACATTGAATTACATACTTATGATTTAGGCATTGAAAATCGTGATGCTACAAACGATCAGGTAACAATAGACTGTGCAGAAGCAATCAAACGTTACAATGTTGGTGTCAAATGCGCCACTATTACACCTGATGAGAAACGTGTGGAAGAGTTTAAACTGAAGCAGATGTGGAAAAGTCCTAACGGAACCATTAGAAACATCCTAGGTGGTACAGTATTCCGCGAAGCAATCGTCTGCAAAAATATACCACGTTTGGTAGTAGGCTGGAAAGAGCCAATTATCATTGGTAGACATGCGCATGCTGATCAGTATAAAGCCACAGACTTTGTAGTGCCTGGACCGGGTAAACTGGAAATCACATGGACGGGTATTTCTGGTGAAAAGATCGAACACACTGTTCATAATTTTAAAGGTCCTGGTATCGCTCAAGCTCAATATAATACCGACGAGAGCATACGCGCATTTGCTCATAGCTCGTTTCAGTATGCACTATCGCGCAATTATCCACTTTATTTGTCTACAAAAAATACAATTCTCAAGAAATACGACGGTCGTTTCAAGGACATATTCCAAGAAATATACGAGAAAGAATATAAACAACAATTTGAGGCAAAGAAGCTATGGTACGAACATCGACTGATCGATGATATGGTGGCATACGCCATGAAGTCCGAAGGTGGCTTTGTATGGTCGTGTAAAAACTACGACGGCGATGTACAGTCAGATTCAGTCGCACAGGGCTATGGTTCTTTGGGCATGATGACTTCGGTTCTTTTATGTCCGGATGGTCGCACGATCGAAGCTGAGGCTGCTCACGGTACTGTTACACGCCACTACCGTCAGCATCAACAGGGTAAGGAAACATCTACTAACCCGATTGCATCTATTTTTGCATGGACCCGTGGATTGTTACATCGTGCCAAACTTGACAATAATGTTTCTTTACAACACTTCGCCAAAACTCTGGAGAAAGTTTGCATAGATACCATTGAATCCGGTTATTTCACGAAAGATCTCGCCATATGCATTAAAGGCATGAACAACATCACTAGAAGTGATTATCTGGAAACGTTCGAATTTATGGACAAGCTGGCTGACAACTTAAAGAAGCAACTTAATGCGTGACTCGTTAAAGGCAATATAAAACATATAAGTCTGCGAGCCAAATATTAAATCCTTTTTTTTTTTTTATAAATTATGTATTTTAATAACAACATAAGTAAATGTGGTTGCGGTAAAAAAAGAAAAAGTTTAGATTTGTACAACTTTTCATTTTTTCCATCATTGACTGAAGCTTACTATTTTTTTAAGTAAATAATATACTTCGCTTATTTCATTTTTTATTTTTAGAATCTATTGCTATATATGAAAAGAATAATCTACTTGGTCTATCTAATAGATAGTTAATGACGAAAAACTGTATACATATTTTTTAATAAATATGTTTTACTTGAAAGAATGTTACATAACACAAACTTTTATTTTCTTTAAAATTAAGAAAATATTTTTTTAACGAAAATTTGTTCAGATTTTTTATATTATTTTAAAGTTAATTTAAATATATTCTCAGAAGCTAAGTTATGCCCAAATATTATAGTTTTATATCATCTGGTATATCGTATTTTTAATATTTTCAAAAATAGCATCACACGATCTGTTGCGTTATATAGTTACGTAATCGATAACACCGATTTGAGATTACATACTTTTATACTTTTACGCATAAATTTATCTTGTGTGTAATAAGCAAAGATATACTAAAGCTGCTAAAGTTCTATAGTAGTAGTTCTACGTGTAACATGAACTGTAGAAATCTTATCTTTCGATTATAAGTTAATCGGAGGATTACTTGTTAGAAAAATTGATCAAAATTGACCAATTACAGGTTACACTTAATCGACCGATTAGCTTAATCAGAGATGGTGAGACCAACTCATAAATTTAGTATTAAGAGTAAAATATTTTCATTATTAACAGTAAAGTAGGTATGTACATATATTAGAATACAGGTATAGTTTTTTCGCTATATAATGCTATTCGCTCCGTCAGTCAGTGTTGACGCTGATATAATAGTACCTATTAGATAAATTTATTATTTTAAAACTAGTAATCTAAAGAGAAGAACAAAAAAGTACAAGAAAGAGAGAAAAAGATAGAAATAATCAGATATAAGGGACGGAGCGAGAAGGAAGAAAGTAGCGTCGTAACGACAATCTTATGTTAGAGTCGATATTTTCAAAAATTTATATAGCAGTATACATGGATCTTTAGAAGAGACCTTCTATAGTTTAAGTATCTACACGCCGCTCATTGCCGATGACACGGCAGTAATTGTCAAACAACGTTATCGCTACTATATGATGGTGCATGGTAGCAAGATAACCTACTTGAGAGACTCACCGCTACAGTTAATGGCGCAGATGGACGAAGGTTTGTTTTCAATTAAATGATCGACTAACGATTTTCATGTATATTATCAGTATATATATATAAAAGTCAATATTTCAATCGAATCTTATATTTAAAATTGTTTTAAAATGCTTCATTTTTAGGTGTCCTGTAGCCAATAAAAATAGAATGACTCGTGCAACATTTTAGATGAACTTAAGACAGTCTTAAATATAAAATCAGACTATTGAATACCATTGAAATAAAGAAATAGAAAGCGACTTGTAAGAAATCTGACATTTTAAAGACTCATACGAGTTCCGTTTCTTGGCCATCTCCTCTACATATTTATTTTTTTAGATTCACTTGATATAATACATAATTATAAAATATAATAATATATAATTATATTAAGTGTTTTATTAATGTATATCTTATTGTGATGAAACACTTAATTTAATTGTTTTTTTTACATACTTTATATTTTATTTATCGATTTCAAAAGAAGATAAAAAAACTATAGTAGAACAAAACGAAAAAAGATTGAGACAATAATTAATGAAGTGAAGAAAGAAATGGAAAAAAAAAGAAAAAGAAAAAAAAAAGAATGAGAAAGGAAATACCTATGATATTTGAGCGAGAATGACTGAGTCAACTAAAATATTCGAAGCGTAACATTTAAATCGCAATATTCAAAAGTTCTACTAAAATTAAGAAAAGATTGAAATATATACTCTTTTTATTTCATTATTATATCAAAAAGTTGTTTTGATTTCTCACGATTGAACGATTGGACGACAAAGACATTCATTCGTGAATGGTATAAAATGTATATTGCTAAAAATACAATATTTTTATTTAAAAAAAAAAGTATAATAGATTAGTTGCAATTTGCTATCGCGTTGGCAAAACTCAAGTGAGCAGATGAAAATCCATATGCAAATTAAAATATGAAAGAGAAAGAGAGAGAGAGAGAGAAAACTATGTAAAATTTCGCATTATTTTCTATTATTTTCCATCACTATGATCCTGTGCAAAACTTTTTCGAGCTGCGCATAAAATAAAATACAGAAAGAGTACGATAAATACATGATGTAATCAAAACAAACACACTTTGTGCCATTTTGTATAAACTTAAATAGACAAATCGATTGCAAAGTTACAAAAATTTGTGGAAATTGCAAGGAGTTACATGAAATCGGCTGCAATACATCTTGTGCATGAACTCGCAAGTATGTTATAAACGCAACTCTATATTTTTGCGACATAGTTTCGCATTCATCGACATTAAGCATAAGTAATGATCTAACGCGTGTACTCTTGGAAGAAAGTAACGATCGAACGCTTTACATGTACGTATCGAGATATACAATATCCGGTCGTTGCAATTAAAGAGAAGGAATTGAAAAGAAGAAGGAGGAGAAAGGAAAAGAAGGAGAAACTTGCGCAAGGCCGGAGAACGGAGAGGAACGCATTAGTATTTTCTAGTACAATTTTCCGCTAATTTTTTAATATAATATTTTTTTCTATGCATTCGAAAGAATAGTCTTATACAAAAACAAAAACTATGGCAAAAAAAAGAATATGGCGGGTTATTACCGCGACTGCTGTAGGCGCTTGTAGATCGCTTCCATTGCGAGTAGCGCAAATATGTTCGCACGGCATGCACGCACGCACGCACATTTATATACAACGCGCACATCCGCTCAGACTCGGTATTTCCGTAACGTAAACCGGAATTTGTTAAGGCCACGCAGTCAACACGCTGTAACACGCCGACACGTCAAAGAGAAGAGGTGCCGTTGCGATTTCATCACGATGACAGCAACAGCAGCCTACCGATTGTTAAACCACGCGCGCTCTGATAAAAGTTTTTAATTGTTGGCAAGGATTAAGTAGAGCGGATGAAGAGACGTCGTTGCATTCTCGTACTATCGTAAACCACAGGAGCGCGACAAGTGTTAAACATAATCTCGTAATTTTTACGGTCATCAGCGCAAAAAGAATGAACGGAAACATAGAGGTATCTGATAAATAAATTGTTCCTGCGGTGCGCCATGTTCTCCGCGGCGAGCAAGGGCGAGCGAAGAAATCTGCGCGGAAGCGCGCGATTTTCATCCAAGATGTCGGGAAGGCTGTCTCGGCTACGTGCATTGCGACCACGATCGCAGCAGCAACGTGTGAGGACGGCCGTTGTTACAGATGCGACGCGCAAGCTGGAAGCTAACCTTAAAGAGATGACAACGAGTCATGAAGAGGAGAACACAGTGGCGAAGAAATGCGATGTAAAAAGACCGGAGAAGGGTGCGGACATTGCGAACACAGTGAGCGAGATGGATGACAATGACGACGACGACGACGACGAGCTGACGATGATCACTTCCGAGAAGAATGAAGAAGCGGTACGAGACGACGACGACGACATCGCGATCAACTCAGAGGAAACGACCAATTTTGAGACGAGTCAACAAGATTCTTACGAGTGCAAGAGTTGCAAGCCTTCGAAAACGCTGCCCAACATGACGGCCTACCTCGAGCATCTCCAAAAAGAGCACAAAGTAAGCGCCGTCAGCGCAGTTTTCTTTTTCTTTCTTTTTTCCCTTCAAGTTTACCCTCGAGTTTGTTATGCTCTGTTTTGCGCTCTGGTGTTCGTTTCTTTTACTTTTTTCTATAATTAGTGCTGCTTGCAAGATAAAAGATACGTTAAAACAAAGATTTTGCTTCAGAAACAAAAAGTGACGTTATTATATATACGTTAAAACGTTATATGTACGTTAACAAAAAAAAAAAAAAAAAAAAGGCATTGTGCGTTGTTTTGTGATCGCAATTTTCTAGTGACCACGTGTTAAGCAAAGCAATCACATCAAAACGCTCATAGGTCGCAGGAATATGTTTTATTGTAATTTTTAGGGTAAAAACGGGCACAATCCAGTCGAAAATCATTGTCCTGCGTGTTCATATGTCGCATTGAACGTGACAGATCTCGAAAATCACCAAAGACTGCATCATTTGAAAAGAAAGTTTTTTCGATGCGCAAAATGCGATTACATGACGCATATCAGAGCTCGTTATACTAAGCATGTTAAATATCATTCTATGCCAATGATCAAGTGCGATGCTTGTGATTTTAGTTCAGCATATAAGGTTTGTTCCTTCTACTACTTAGTTTCCAAGAGATGTGTGATGAAGTAGATCACATGTTTCCCATAGGGATCCACAAAGAACTGTTTGCAATTATATTTTGTGTGTGATTATAATTATATATAAATTATATTTGTGTCTTTTTGATGCTGTTTTTCAGTGGAACCTAGAAAGACACATGCGGAACCATGGAGGTGGCGGTGCTTTCAAATGTCGAGCATGTAATTTTACTGCTGATATTCGTCAGAGCTTAACAGTGCATGAGTCATATCACCATGATCCACCTGTGAGTCAGGTCAGCCGCAAAAGCAATAAATTTGAACGTAAGCCACGAAATAGTCCAAAGCGTTACAATCAGGTAATATATAAATCACTGATTATAACTTCATTAAAATGCAAAAAAATAGCGTCACTACATGATATATTGATTAAATATTATAAAATAATGTGTGAGATATATGTGTTTGTGTTAGGTTGGAGCAAGTGACTTTCGAGAAGTATTAAATAAAACTGGAAACACAACCAATTCTGCAGACTCGTTTATAGATCATTCATTAATCTCCATAGATGATAAGAAAAGTGCCCTGGCCAGTGCCGAGTGCATTGCATTAAAATGTGAGGAGCAAGGCTGCCAGTTTGTAACAGCTTGGGATTCCGAAATGCAACGTCATTTAGCTGAAAGCCACACACCACCTAAACCGAAAAAACCACTGCCATCATTAATTCCACTAAATATAGCCAGCTCAAAGCCTAATACCGCCAATAGTGGACCGCCTTCGACTTTACTGAAGGTTCCGCGTGTTAGAGTGAGACCTGAATTAGCACAAATTGCAAGGGATACTGAACTGGCAAAGATGTACGGAAATAAGGTTAGTTTTTTTTATAGAAAACCTATTGATTTTTTTTCCCGTCAGTTAGGAAATACGATTTAAAACATGTTTTTTTATCTGTACTCACTGTTTGTCATTTGATTTCAGACTACTAATTCAAAGAGGGATCTCAATAATACCGCAGATATGTTTGAGAAAAAGAACGCCTCGTTTTTCGATAAACTAAAGGAAAAATTAACAACGTCGACGTCGATTAATAATGGCGTACCAGAGGTAGCTGTAAGTAGCGTGAACGATTTGAAATGCTGGTGTACATTTAAGGCTAGTAGCATGGAAGAGCTGGCTTGCCACAAACAAACACATCATACCGCGCTCAGCGTATCTGTGGGTACGACACGTTGTCCTAAATGTAGAAGACGTTGCAAGAGCACCAGTGATCTTCAAGTGCATATGCAGTGCTGCCATTTGCGCAACAGTTTATCGTCCATCGATAATAGTTTAGATAAAGTCACCAATTGTTCGGACATCTGCATGACCTCGTACACTGGCGAACACGCTTCTCCATCACAAATGGATTGGGACGTAAATTTTAGAGGACCAAAGTCTTTGGAATCTTCGGTATGGTGCTAGACATTCTTTATAATAATGGTATAAGTACATGTACACAATAAGAAAGTTCTTGCGCGATTTTTCTCAGAGTATTTGTAAATTATAAGATTTGAAAAACAACATTAAAGTTAAAAACTTGTCCTTCTCTCTTTATACAACACGAATATTTATAAAAATTCTATGTAAAACAAATGTGCGCTCTTTCTCTCTCAGACTCTATATATATTTTTAATATTTTATACTCACACACACACACACACACACACAATCGCGATTTTTTAAATTAATAATTTGCTTTCTCTTTTACTTTAATGGTTTTCTTTTTGAATAGTTGAAATATTTATTTTCCGGTATAATTAAATTGTTATATTTCTGACTACTACTATAGTTTTGTTGTTACTATTTGCGTAAAATTATGTTGTCTATTCTTGTATATTCTAAGCGTGAGCGTTATTTACAAATTAGCTTTTGATATCTTTTTTTTCATTTATTATTAAGAATGTGCTTTACATATTGCATAGTGAATGTCGAGCATCTATCTTCTAATACAATACTAGATTGTTACATGTCGTTAGAGAAAGTTTTGTTGGTTACGATAAAAAAAAACTTTTGTCAGGTTGAAGGTGCTCCGATACATCCGGGCGGGCGACGGGTATTCAAATGTCCTCATTGTCCATTTTGGGCTTCCACCGCAAGTCGCTTTCACGTTCATATAGTCGGTCATTTAAACCGAAAGCCATTTGAATGTTCTATGTGCGCGTATCGTTCTAACTGGCGATGGGACATCACAAAACATATTAAGCTTAAAGCAGCTAAAGACGCAGTGCATATGACCGCCAGAGTACTCATGACGGATGAAACAGGTCGACGGAATTATTCCAAATATAACAAATATCTCGCACAGGTGAAATATAATGAATCTCAATTATGTAGAATAATTTATTTGTTTTTATCTCATATTGACGTGCAATAGTATATAATAAGCAAGTTTTTCGAGAATATTCACCTTGCAAAAGATATATTACAAGAGAATTTATCGACAATTCGACCATGGCGCTCGTACACTTTGCATTGTAATACTCATAAGCATATTCTTAGTAATTAGTGGACGGAAAATAAGGTCGATCGCGATAGAATATAATTTTTAAGGATTATGTAAAAACACATAATGTCACCGATTTCCTATAAGCGTGACAGAAAATTTTCTCTCTCTGGTGATTTAGTATAATAAACATTTCATGACACATCTATTTATAATATTTCATTAAACACATTATGTCATAAATATTGTAATTTACAATATTTGCATGATGTAACGTTCTCTATTTTAGGTAGAACAGCAGTCATGGGATGAGGATCATATGGAAGAACGTAGTACAAGAGAAATAAACTCGGATGAACCGCCAACGAAAGTGGTGATTGTGGATAAAGAATATAGCTCAACTGTTGGTCACTCGCAATCTTCTGTTACAATTTTACCGTCGAACGAGACAAATCGTAACGAGAATAGTCGTAACGTAAACGTGAGTTTACGTCCTCCTCCACCGCTAAAGGCAGCGGTTAAGAATCGCGGTCAATCTCTGTTGAGAAACAATCCTATTACGATGCATACTGCTAATGATAATGGTCCGATTGCTATATCTACAGCAACAGACGAAAACAAACGTACTCAGTGGAAATGTAAACGCTGCAATTACCGAGATTATAACAAAGAAAATGTGTTGTTGCATGTTAAATCTCACTACGAATCCACCGATCAACAGTTTACTGAAGAAAAGGTAAGTTTTATTAATCTTTTGAGCTCGATGTATGTATGTGTATATATATATACGTATATATATATATATATGTGTGTGTGTGTGTGTGTATCTGACTTTTAACTGTTTTTAGTTACATTCAAAAAATTAATTTTTAATAAAAATTAGTGATCTTGATTAGCTACTATTCTATTAATATGAGCAAAATAACGCTGTAAAGTTTCTAGATACTCGCTGCAGAACTTTTGGATTATAATGTCACGTGATTAAAAAATTACGTCATTTAATTTATGTTAACAAATTTGAATCGTGACACATCGTAAAAAAAGCAATTCTTTGATTTTAGTTAGCAGCTATCAAACTAATTACGTTGTTTTAATAGATCGTCTGTGACATTATAATTTTAAAAGTTCTTTAATAAATATAGAAAAGTGAGTGCATAAAAACACTCGGTGAAAACAAACTTTGATAGACTATGAAATTCCTTCATGATAGACTATTTATAATATGTATTAACAATAAAAAATTTACAAAATTACAAAATAATATGTAGAGCTGCTGTTATCAGTCTAATTGGTCGCACGATGTAAATCATAGAGAGCTGTAGTGTGTTTTGTGAGTGTGATCAAGATTACATATTTAAATGAAAAAAAAAAATGTTATTCTATTTCCTAACTTTAATTTTTCGAATTTTTTAGCTTAGTAAATGGCAAAATATTTTTAAAGAACATTACGCTATTCAAAACTGCAAAACCTGAAAATCAATTTTTTTGACATTTTAAATCTTTCTACTTTTAAAAATATAATTGTGTGTGTGATAGGTATTAAAAAGCTTTTTCTTTTACTTTCTGACTCTTTCTTCCTCTTTTTTTTTTCTGTTATCATATGTAAAACTTTAAATTATTTATTCTTATATTTAGATAACAAATTTCTAATTCAATACATATATTTTTGCAGAATCCATTTGATTGTAGCGATTGTCCATTTTCAGCGTCGGATGCTGCTACTTTGTCTCTTCACAGAATACATCATCGACCAAACTTAGAAGCCATATTTAAATGCTATCTTTGTCCATACTACGTTAGTACAAAGGCGTATGTGTTGCTGATATGTATACATATATACACACATACACCCCCTTCTTACACACTATATATATATATATATATATAATGCGCTTTAATTATATTAATAATATAAAATTACTACTTTTTATAACTGAGAATTGATTCAATTCGTTTGTATTCTTTTGTATAATCGAATTCTTTTATTTTTTGTCTTCGATATTCTTGTTTCTTTTGTTATATTCGATAAACTTTTCTCTTTAACTTTAATTTCTTCCTTATCGTATTGACATTCTACTATTATACGCTCGCTGTGCTATCACACATGAATGAATAAACAGCGCAACTGATGTTGCGCAGCTATCATATACGCACAAGTAGGATTATTACTATAGTGAAGATCAAAACAAAGCACAAAAGTAGAGAAGTTCGGTTTTGACTTGACAAAAATAGAAGGATTGACTATAAAATAAAATTAAAAAGTGCATACTTCTTTTATTAAGTTTATATTAATATCTTTTCATTAATGTTTTATATTAATATCAAAGAAAATTAATATATGTTAATATATAATTTTTTTATATATCACACATACACGCACATATATGTATAATATATACATATAATGTGCAATTCTTACTTTCAACTTTGTAGAGAACTGCTGGATCACGTTAGACTTCACGGTGAAGAATTGGCAGCTATTCACAAACAAAACATAGATTTCGAGTTAAACTCCAAATGTAAACAAGTGTCAATTTCTGATGGCGGTAAGTTGATAACGTGTTGAACATCGTTAGGCATTTGTCCATGATTCAAAATGCTTATGTTACAGGCGTTGGTTGTTCGAAAGATGAAACTACTTTTATGGAACAAATGATTCAGATAACATCACGCAATAATGTAACGTTAGCTTCGAAGAACACAGGAGTTCCACCACCGCCACCGTCACTTCTTCTGGATACTCGCGCTCTTCCAGATGTTCCAATGGTTTGGGTATCACGACCAGACGGTACTCTGTCGAAAATGCTCAAGTGTCGTCACTGTCCATATGTTTCGTCTCGGCGTGCGGAAGTGCGCGAACATGAAACAATGCACGTAGATACGCCTACGCAGACTCCTTCAATTGCCTGCACGGACTGCAGTTTTACTTGTTGGCATCGAGACATCATGATTGCACATACAGAGATGCATGCAGGATCTCTGGGTACTGTTCACTGTCTTGTGGATGAAACGCGACCTGATGCCCAACAAGCAAGCGATTTGGCTACTCTGCTCGGCATGACACACACTCCTATGCTGGGCACCGAGCCTGATTTAGAAGAATCTCGTCTAGTCCATTGCTGCGGTAAATGTCCGGCGCGATTTCTATGCGAGAAAGAGCTGCGCATCCATCTGCGCTATCATTCTACCGAATTGGCATACTCGTGTCAATGGTGTACGTACGCAGCGCGGCAAGCGACGCATCTACAAGCTCATCAAAAAGCTCATTCGACGGAGTATCAGGAACGCACGAAATATTTATTATCCGTGTATGGGTTCTCGCAGCGTTACCCACCACCTGCGACAGCATGCGTCGAGGCGGAGACTCAGGAAAGCAATGATGGCACGTCTAATGTCGCATGGATTGTTGTCGAGATGAATGATAATGCAAACAATTTGTACGGCAGTGCAATTACTTCTTCACTGCCGTCCGTTCAAAGAACTGGCAATTCGCAGCAAGTATTTACGTGCGCGAAATGTCCAGCGCGCTACTTCAAACTAGATGCTCTGGAGTATCATATGACGCTTCACGGTTCAAATAATCGATTTAAGTGTAACGATTGTGATTATTCGTCGAAGACAGCGCAGAACTTGGTAAAACATCAAGTAGTACACCGACGACATAACGAGACCAGCGAAGTAACGTCATCATCTGTTACGACTGTTTCTTCTTCCGCTTCTGTCTCTGTCGCTTCACCGTTACACTCCTCGCCAGATCCGCAATTCGGTATCTTCATGCGTGGAAATCCCAACTTTGTCTATCCAGGTTATTTACGAAATGGCCGTTTAAAAGAAAAACGTTACAAGTGCCATAAGTGTCCGTCCGCTTTCGAGAAACGCGAACAGTATAGAGTCCATCTGACGTTACACGGCGCCAAACAACGCTATCGCTGTAACATGTGCGATTATTCGGTTAAATACTACGCAAATTACATACAACATGTAAAGAAACACCAGGCAAATGCACAAGCACAGGCATCGCGCAGACAATTTGAAGATGATCGGATCTCTATTGACAGCGATAGCATCGCCGATGTAGCTACATCAAGCTCGCGTTCCAGCAAGTCTTTACGATCGTCCACAGTCTCTATTAATGGGATTGTAACATCATCTTCCGGCAATAATAACGCATTCGGCGTTGCCAACAACGCTGTCCTACAGTCATCCAATCAAGACAAACAAACTCTATTGTTAATGCAAAAAAAAGGAGTTATCTCGTTAACAAATGATGCTGACGTGAATACAATCCGCTGTCAGAGTTGTCCGTTCTTCACCGCTGACAAGGATACTATGGATATGCACAAGCGTCGCCATGGCATTGACCGTATGACTCCTCCGTGTCCATATTGTGACTACATTCCGCGCAAGGATGAGAACGTTAATGAACACATACAGCTACATTTTACGAGATTGTACAAGCCAGAATCGTATCTTATTGTCGAGCTGTTAACGTTGACAATCGAGAAGGTCTCCATTAACAGCAAAGAAGATAAGAATGATAGCCAACAGATGAAAGAAGTTCTGTTTAAAGAATGCGCTGACGGTAGATTTTTGCCGCTTACTGAACCAAACTCTCTATCACTAGGTACTTCTTCGATTGTGAATACTCTTAAAGAAAAAATCACTGTAGATCCAAACACGGGAGAGACAAAACATCATCTTGTATAGAGCAAATTTTTATCTTCATTTCGCGTAGACAGTTATATTTGTACAAATTTTTTTATAAAAAGAAATTGGCCCGAAATTAGTAAACAAAATATATTATTGTATTGTAGAAAACTGCGAGAACGTACAACGATAATAAGTATATGCATGATTGTAATAACTGATTAATATACATTGCAAAGAATGATCTTGTTTGTTTCTTTTATGTATATATATATACATACATACATACATACATACATACATACATACATACATACATACATACATACATACATACATACATACATACATACATACATATACATATATATACATATATATACATATATATATATACATATATATATACACATACACATATACATACACATATATAAGATTAAAAGAGATTTATGTATCAAAATAGACATCAGAACTTATACTAAATAAAGATGAATATATAGTCTTCGCATGAAGATTCTCTAACATGATGAACAAATTTCACAGTTTTAATTTTTTAATTCTAAATTCTATTTTGCGAGTTTCGCAATAATTAATGTTAATTTATTAATTTATACAAATTGGCGAATAAATTATACATTTACGTAAAAAGACAGTTCAGCGTTTCGCATATTCAGCGTTATTAAACGCGCAGCGACACAATGGAGGGAATTTGGTTTTTAGTCAAAATAAATAATTGCGATTAATAGCCATTGCCGTTTATAGAACACTTCTACAACCAAATATCTACGTTACAGCTTCCATTGACCAGTGTGTATTTTCTATTTAAAATATCTTACTCCTAAAATGTACGTATATGCATAAAAAGGAACTCGTCCTGAGCTGTTTTTACGTAACTTGACTGTTTTATATGGTTAAAAAATACAGCACACTTGACATGTTTAACACTTGACAACCAAAGCCGTCAAAATATCAGAGTTCAAAAACAGCAATTAATGCACGAATACGAAGATTCTCTCACTGATGGCCTGATGGCCGGCTCGAATTTGCAGTGCATAGCGATAATAAAGCATCGATACAGCACGAAATAGACTGCATGCTGTGGACACAGCACGGAATAGAATCATGTCCACGTTGTAAATAGCGTATGCACCGACAAATCAATCGTAGCTATGTAGTTGCAAATGCGCACCACCCGTGGACATAGCGCTAGCTTACAGGACGGAAAAGCTATTGCAGTATTTTTATGACTTTGTCCGCTCTCGGTCTTCTCTTTAACTTAATCGGCAATTAAGTGTCAGTCGTGATTGGTCTATTCTGCTAAACGATTAATGCGACTGGCAATTCCAATGGAATAATCGGCCAATTAAGTTAATCGGAGATGGTGAAAACGGGCGTAAACCAAACGGTAGGTTTGTTCTTTTTCCATACATTGGCTGCACTAGTTTACAGTCTATCTCTTTTTCTTTTAATATGGATAAAAAAGATAGACTGTTGGTTTTTTATAACGGCTAGAGGGCCTTCAACACGCCAAAGATACACACTGTGCAGCCAGAGTATGAAAAGAGAACAAATCTCGTAGCTGCGTTTTAGAACTAACAAATCAACGTCGAGTGTTGACAAGACGACAATTCAGCAATTGTTCTGCTGAACGCGGCCAGTGTTGGCAATAGAAGACTGGAGAGAAAATTTGAGATCAATAATCATTATGACGGTATCGCGCATGACAAAATTATTTTACAATTTGCGATACGTAAGGTTATGATAATGATAAAAAATCAAGTTAATTTCGTTTGACTTTTCTGAGGTTTACGTCAAGTGAGAATTGTAAGCGTCGAGTACGGTGTTTACGATTTTTGCAGCAGACGACACAACGATGTTCGAGGGAGCTATAGCGGCATTTTTAAATCGCCTTTTAGGCAGATACGTAGAGGACCTGGACACGGAGCAGTTCAACGTCGGTATTTTCTCCGGGGATACGTGCCTCACTGATCTCAAATTGAAGCCGGAAGCCCTGGTACGTGGTTTCTATTGAAGATTTAATATTATTTGAAAGAATGTGCAGAATGTGTGTGTGTGTGCGCGCACGTTTTGACAGTATAAAATTAAAAAAATTAAGTTATATGTATATACTTATATATTGATAACTCTAACTGATAAATTTTTCAAATATTCTACTGTCAAAACACATATATATATTTTGTACATTTCAAATATATATATGTTCAACAACTGTTATTTATGTTTAAATGTTAGATACATAAATAACACAATACTTTGTTACTATATGTCCAACATCTTTGTTTGTAAGCTATATCCAAACTTTGTGACTACTTTTATATGTTATACTTCTGTTATTATATTATCTTCCAAAACACATCAATCTTTCTTTCTGAAAATCATTCTATATAAATAATATAAATATATTGAAAAAAGATTTATATATTATATTTATATATTTATATACTTATATATTTATCCATTGTGTGATATATATTCTTTTAGTATCAGTTGGGATTACCTATTAGAGTAGAGATTGGCTTGATAGGAAAAATTATTTTGAAAATACCATGGTCTGGACTGTTTTCCCAACCTATTGTAATATGCATAGAGGTATCAAATAGTCTATATATAATTACCTGTATAGAATTACTATAATGCATGTATATGTGAATATTTATATTTCTCTAAGGACATATATGCAGTAGCAGTACCTGCATTATCTGGTTCATATGACAAAGAGATACAAAAACGTTTGATAAGGGCAGAAAAAAAAAAGATACTTGAGAATCTCAAGAAAGACAAAATATTTAGAACAGGTAGTTATAAATGATTAACAAGTGATTCTAGATTTTATCTGTACTAGTACATTATTCATTACTGAAATGTTCTATTATTTTTTATCCATAGGTCTATCTTCTCAACTGTTTGATGATATACTAGCATCAATTACAAAGAACTTTCAGATTACTATAAATAATGTACATATTAGATATGAAGAGAAAATTTTGCGGAACTTTCTCTGTGCCTGTGGTATATGTATACAAAATATATCGATAACAACCACAAACAAGTAACTTTAATAATGTATATTTTTTACATTTTTTTTTTTCATTTTTTATGTCTACAGTAGTATTATCAGAAATAATGAATTCTAGCAAATGGAAGCCTGGAGTATGTGCGACAAATTCGCAGACAGTATATCAGCTTATACGTGCAGAATCACTTAGTGTATACATGGACCACGATACTGAATCATGTTTAAATGTTCAAAATAATTGGAGTATGCCTGATATCCTTGCATGGAAAAGTGCGATGTATAGAGCTCTGCAGACATTTGGGATGAAGAACAAAGAATTTCAGTTTTGTATGTATATATTTGAGAATATCATTTGTTAATTCTCTCTCATAACTGTCTGTTAACTGTTACGTTTGTGAAAAAAAATATTTTAAGTGCTGGTTTGATTTTAATCAAATTCTTTTTGTCAAAAGTGTTAAAGCCTTTTACAGCAAAAATCAAAGTCATCATACACAAAGGTACAGAAACGCAAGCTTCTCGCATGTTAGTTGATATTGTATTGCAGGATGTAGCAATGCAATTATCTGAGGTACAATATGCTACATTTTGTCATATTTACGATTCTTTGATACGTGCAGTTGTAAACAGGTAAATTTTTAACACATTTCTTCTTTACATATTGATTTTGTGTTAATATATATTTTAGATAAATTAATAAAACAAAACCAACTCAAAACAATTTTAAAAGATATATGTTATCTCTGCAGACCACATGCTAAATATCGTCCTGCAAGAAGCGTGTACGAAGAACCAGTATCTTGGTGGAGATATGTATATAATTCTGTTTTGGATTATTATATTAAACCGTATACTTGGTCACATATAGCTGAACATAGAAGAAAGTATAAAAAATATAAAAATGCTTGCATTCAAAGTTTGCAACGACCAAATGATACAGAACTCAAATTGGATCTACAAAAGTATGAGGATAATTTAACAATATTGAATATAGTAATTGCCAGAGAGCATGCTAGACAGGAATTGAGAAATAGAGATATTGAAAAAGAGTGCCAAATCACAACAATGAGTTCAGTGAACAATATCATAGGAGAAACTGTATTATCAAGTAAAGATCAAGTACAGAATACAACAGAACACAACAAAGAAAGTCGAAAGTCGATAAGTGTAACAAATAATTTATCTGATTCAAAAATAAGATCAGAAGTGCAGATCGGTAAAATCAATGTTTTTTTTGTTTATTTCATTTTTATTTTGACACTTACATTAAAACATTAACTGATAGTTTTTAATTCAATCTTTAAATTTGAGTTTTAATACTACAGAAGTAATAAAAGTGTAACTCCTCATCGTCTTTTATATGTTTGTAGATTACAAATTAAATTTTACTTTAGCAAATTGTTGTCTGAGTCTTTTAAGTAAAGGCAAAGAAATGCTAATTGTAACTGTCACACAATTTCTGACAAGCATTGAAACACGGCCTACATTGTCAGCTTTCAAGGTATCTGTTCGCGCGGAAAGTCTTGTAATTGAAGCTATATCAATCGAAGGTGATCTGGTTCCTTTGATTACAGTAGACAATGTGTTAACTGGTAATATGCTTATGTAGATACTTTATACTTAAAAAAGTAATAATTCCAGTTGTTACATACATATATGTACATATGTGTACACTTACACACACACACACACACACACACACACACACATATATATATATATACATGCGTTTTTTTATGATACAGGAAACGTGTCTACATACTTTTTGGCTATAGATTTTGAAAAAAATGGACTAAATGTGGATCCTATTTTTGAAATATCCATAAAGTTGGAAACTATTGAAGTGACCTATCATCAAGTAATAAAATGCTCTTAAATTATTATATTTATTTTAAGCCTCAAGAATATTACATATATTTTAATTACTTAATTAAAAAATATTATTAATTATATTATTATATTATTTAATTACTTAATTAATAATTCTTGTGTAGAAATGTAAAGAAAAAAATGTCTGTAAAAAATTTTACTTATAATTTGTTTCCAGTTTGCCATGGTTAAGATTATAAATTTCTTTAAATTTAATACCAGTTATATTCATGAGACAGTTCTCAGAGCTTGTAAACTATGGAATTGTATTAAAAGAAAATATACGAGCTTCATAGATGATGTTTTATCACAAACATTAAGAATCAGTTATAAAATAGACATCAAAAGCCCGTATATTATATTTCCTGAATACGGATCACTCCAAAAGTATGTTGTCTTTTTTTTAATATATAGATCTCTGATTGTGAAATTAGAAAAGGAAATGTGTATTACACGTAGTGAAATGTTTAGTATGCATGTGTACACTCGCGCGCGCGACACACATATGTATGCATGCATGTCCATACGTTTTTAAGTATTTTTGTCTATTTGTACAGAGGAGGACATATACTTATTCTCGATTTGGGTAACG
The DNA here is from genome assembly GCA_014825475.1 of Pseudomyrmex flavicornis. Classification (NCBI taxonomy): domain Eukaryota; kingdom Metazoa; phylum Arthropoda; class Insecta; order Hymenoptera; family Formicidae; genus Pseudomyrmex; species Pseudomyrmex flavicornis. Next base: position 20,457 of record QVNW01001452.1, on the reverse strand, counting down.
TAATGTTAACTAATGAACTTCAAACTATGAATTTGCAACTGGAAGATGCCACTCTCATGGAACTAGAAGAATTACTCTACGATAGACTTAATGTAGTGTTTTCTGGTGGCCAAATTTTATTTTGCCATTCAGGCGACGATTGGCGTATGGCGAGAAAACGGAACGATTCTGAGTATCATTTGTTACCAAAACTACAAGTAAATGCGACTCTTTCGTACAGTATTAGGCCTGAGTATCGTCAATTACCACGGTAATATGCAATTATTACATTGCAATCCTTCGCTATGTGTCATTTCAATCTCGTAAAAACAAAACTTATTATAATTTCACAGAACAAAACTCAATATTCACATCTCAAACATGAAGTTTAATTTCACTGAACACAAACTGCGGCTAATGATTTATTTTTTAAATAAATTACTAATATTTTATGAAAATAATGTTGGAAAGTATAAAACTGCTATAAAAAGCTCTACCGAACGGAAATCAAATATTGTCTTTACTTCAGTCAAGAAATTACTGGAAATACAATCCAGTGTATGTCTGCCTTCTGTTACAATATTGCACAGTGATTTTAAATCTGTTGTGAAACAAGTTGTCACGAATAATGTACCAAAACTTGACAGGTAATGTACTATACAAAAATATCGATGCTTAAAAGAGGATTCCGATCTAGAGCGTCGAAAACAAAATAATTAAGAAAAATTTTTTTAAAGCAATAAAATATATATATAAATAGAATTAAGGCATTATTATATTTATCAAATATTTTTTAACATCAAACTTTCATAGAAAAAAAAATTAAAAAGTGTCTGATATAAGCTAATTCTTATGAAGCCATGCGACAAACTTAATTAACGACATATTGGTAAAATCTAATTTTAGGAGTGTTGTCTCTTCAGAAGTTAGTGAAGAAGACTTAGAATTATTATCTAAAACAATTAATTTGTCTGGATTTGATGATAATATATCTCCATGTAATCACATTAATTTGTTACTTCGATTTGCCATAGGAGAGGCGAGTATACTTTTATTAAGCTACACTTTATATTGTACGTGAAAATGAACATGTCGCTTTATTTATATAATACTGATTTAAAATTAGTTCTCTATAAATCTGGAACATACAGTCGACAACCGAGACCAGCCTTATTTGAATTTGAGATTACACACTTTGTATTACGAAACCGCTATAATGGAATATGGTGTTGCTGTTCAGTTTGGCATTGGATCTATTCTTTTAGTCGATAAGACAAATGCTGGTGTTACGGGATCGTATCTTGAACTAATTTCCACCGACGAGTCTCACGAAGTTCTCGTTGTGTCGTATCGCAAGGTAGTTTGAGTAAATTAATAAGAATAAATACAAAAGAGTTGCAACATATGTGTACAAGATCCTATTCTGTCGTAATGTGTACGAACCTAGCCGTCTCACATTACAACAGAATCGATCAAACAATAGCTTAAAATTATGTGTTGAGTTTGTATTCCGAAATAGAAACTTATATTTTTATGCGCAAAGGACTGACTCGTTCTGTACGCGACTCAGTCTTCTCAATTTAAACTCTAAATATCGAGTCATTTTTTGCGACAGAATTAGAAAATATTATGAGCTCATATATATAAAAGCACATATATAATTCAGATTTATGAGCTCAAATCTCATTAGACGTTTCTATGTCACTCTAAAGTATATACGCCTAAAGAGAACTATTAAATTCTGCAAAATCTAATCTTGTAACAATATTTTTCGTATGTATGTACGATGAAAAAGTATATATATTATCATTTTCAAGCTTTACCCTCAAGATAAGAATTCTATCTCTAATCCTTATTTCTTCTTGTAATATCTTTTTTTTTTTCAGGTAAAATCAAATTGTCCTGATTTCAAGTCGCACTTCAAAAATATTGAACGCTTGCTGATTGTAAACTTGTTAAATATTAATATAAACTTTCATAGATCTGCGTTATTGAAAATAAAAACTCAATGGCACAAGTTTCAAAAGTATGTAAACTAATTTTTACACAAAAGATAGCAAATATAAGTATTTTGTTTTGTTTTATAAACAAATATCTTACATATACATATAAAACAACCAAACAATTTGGAAACAAATACATTTAACACTGATTGTTTTTTTTAGTATGTATCATGATATGCTGTTATCTAAGTTTATTGAGAAAATGTATAAAAATGTTGCAAAACTAGAACAACAAGACGTTGATCCACCTATTCCACCAGGTATATATAAATACAATATATTATTGAAAAACAAAACTGTTGATTATGTACTTATAGTAGTACATACATATCTGATATATTTTGCAGGTGCTATTAAACTCAACTACTCAACTAGACTCAGCTCACTAGTGCTACGATTCTGCGATAAGGACATAGATTTAATAGAAATTAAGATTTTAGGTTTCGAAAATAATTGCATTTATAATGCGAATGAGAGAATGGTGTTACGCGCATATCTCAGGAGTATAGTCGCTGAAGACTTACATGATGACACACTTTATTCGAAAGTAATTATTTGAAAAAATAACGCATATCATGCGTGGGCGTGCATGCGTGTGTGCGTGTGTTTTTACCATAACAACACTTTTTATTTTATTTGAAGATTTTGACAACGGACGAAGATAATGTTTTTGATCTGAAATATGTAAGACACACACCAAAACTATACAGATGTTCAGATATTGATACAAAACAGGATGATGTGATGTCAGACGGCACTTTTAAGCTTTCCGTTGGTCGAATAAATTGTGTGATTATTTCTAAAATTATATACGATATACAGGTATGTGTGTGTGCGTATATAAGAGGAAGTAAACGCTTACTTTTTGTTTTACGCATGCGTTTTATAATGTTTATTTTATTTTAATATTTGTGTCGTAGAATTTCGTAAGACCATTTACTTCTGTGTGTTATATACGGCTTTTAAAGTATTTGGAAACTAAATTTATCAAAGGAATTGAAGTGTTTAAGAGAAGTGTAACAAAATTACATATTTTTATTGATGTACAAGGACCTACTTTTTTGTTACCTCAGAAAAAGGATGCTCCGAGTTTGTTGGTTTTAGATACAGGTAGAGAGAAATATATTTAAGAGATAGATAAAATTCTAAGACACTGAAAGAATACTTTTTTACTAGATTTATCTTTAGGTGTATTATCAGTTGAAAACTTTTTTAAGAACAGTAAGCAACCAGCATCACAATCGATCAAGACAGCTGTTAATGATAGCAATTCATTGATAATTGATAACATCTTGATAACATTGAAATCTATAACTATATCTAGAGGAATTATGACTCTAACTCGAGATTTAGAAGTTCAGGTAAAATCAAACGTAACACTTGTGATGTGATAGCGAAAACTATAATGTATGTAAATAATTTCAGGAACCTATTATTGAACCTATACAAATACAGTTTGATATTAAAAGGAAAACAGAGTTTCGTAGTATCATTGATTTTCAAACTTACGGTTTATTTAATGTTCAAGGAGCTATCGATATTGTAAATGTAAACTTAAATCAGAAGGATCTCAAGTCCTTGATATCTGTATGGCAAGATAACATTTCTAAGATACCGTTGCTTAGAAAATTCGACAAAAATGACGATCGAATTTTTGCCCAAAATACTCAGAAGTTTGTCAAAAGTGATGATGATGTTATGGTGAAAAAATTGGAAAACTTCCTGACTAGCAGTGAAACAGCTTTATGCGAAGTCAATGTAAAACTTACACTGGAGGGATTGCAATTGAATTTATTTATGGACACGGAAGAGGTAGACTTTAGTCTACATTACTACGCGAAAGTGCTGTTTGATATTAAGTTTTATTTACCTAAATTTTGTTGAATTATGTTACAGGTATTGAGTTCTCCTGTGCGCGACTTGAATCACGGTTTGTGTAAGCTGAGCTTTGGAGAAACTATAAACACTTGGGACTTTTATAGCGATAAGAGTTTAAAAATGAAATTATCTTTGCAAAACTGTTCGATGCAGGATACTCGTAAAAACTCTATAACTGAGAAGAAGTTTGTATTTTACTCTCGTAAAAGTTTTACTGTCAAAAATTAATAAGATACATCAAATTAATGTAAGTCTCGTTTTATGTCACAGAATAATACAGTCGCCGGCAATATCATTAGAGAAGAATTTCGAGTCCTGCATTTCGATATCGATGTCTCCTATAGTCGATGTCACATACAGTCGTACTCAAGCAGAGGAAAAATGTTTTGATGTTCTTATACAGGATGTGCGAATTAATTTGTCTGTTCTTTTCTTGATGAATTTAGCACGGTATTTTCTCGATTCTTTACCTGGCGAACAAATAGAAAAAGGAATCGTCAATCATGGATATGATAATAATAATCAAACGGTAACTGCTAACTAATTACTCTAAAAACATTTTTAATCTTATAAATATATATACATATATGTGTGTGTATATACATATATATATATATATATATACATATATTTATAGAATTATCTTTTTATACACAAATAAAACTTATCTTTCCATTCTTTATTATTAAATTAATTTCATAAATGCATTTGAATTAAATCAAGAACCGGAATACTTTAAATACGGAAATTGACAAATTAAGTCGTTCCAAATTCCATTTTAAGGAACAACCAGGTATTTTGTTTGTATGCATGCATATGTTGTATATAAAAATATTTTTTTTCTTATTCAGCAATATTAAAGATATATAAATTATTGTGCACATGCCAAACAATATGTGAAATAGATAATTGTAACATGTTCTATTTAGGCACTTCTATATCAATTAGAGTACAGAAGCCGGATATCTTTCTATTCGGTGATTTAGAAAAGAGTAATACGCACGTGATACGATTGCAAGCAGAAGTATTTGTAGAAAGTAGTAGACATAGTTGTTCCTCTTCTATAGTCTACATCTTAACAAACATCAATATCAAGACTAAAAACCAGGGAAATTATGAATCTCCATGTTGGCTGCTACGTCCCTGTGACATGGAAATCTGTAAGAAGAAAGAATTGTCGGATGGTAGTGAAGAAGTCAGCGTTATCATAAATAACGTTAATATACATTTATCAGCGGAAGTACTCCACACATTTACTGATGTACATATTACGACTTGAAATAGATAGAAATATGATTATAATAAAAAATGGATCAAGTAATTTTATCAAGACCGATTTATTTTGTACACCAAGTAATCTCTGTTGTTCTATATTGTTTTCTATTATCTCTCGTTGTCGTACTTGGTAGAAAAATAAAGCGTTTTTGGTAAAATTATTTGGTTCATTTTTCTATCATGAAATCCATCAGAACTTTTATATATATATATATTCAAAACACGTTTCAGATATTGACCGAAGCATCAACTTTTCTAAATAATCTTAACTTGAAAATGAATAACAGCAACATTAATCAAAACGTCAACGTGCATAATAATCTTTGGATACCAATGAAAGTTTCTAATATACCATATAAGAAAGAGGAAGGTAACTATCATGTGTGTGTGTATAGAAAATACTTGTTTTTTAATATTTACTTAAAATATTTTGGCATCATTTGCATCATCACGTATCATTATTTAAAAAAGATTTTTGGACACAAAAGTTATTTGATTTCAACAGAATAATAAAATAGCAATAGCTACCTTTTTTTTCTGATCTTGAGTGGAATCGACGAGATAATTTTTAAACATAGAAATCTATATTTTTGATTAAAATAAATAATATAAATAATATTTAGTTTTTACTCTATTTTCATATATTTGTTATTTTAGCTGATTCGGAACAATATAGTTATCACAATGATTACGTAGTATTCAACTTGAAACCCATACTAGTATGCCTATTATTAGAAATGGAGTACTCTGTTGGAAGATTTCCGATAATGAAAGTAGAAACTGTCATTGCTACTACTATTAACGACTGGTATAATAATTTTAATCTTGAATCAAACATAAAACTGTACGCATTCTGCTATAACATAGCTTATCAGAAATGGGAACCATTTGTGGAACTTTGCACAAAAGACGATGTAGATTATAAGCCAAGATGTTTCATTATATTTTGTAGCATATATGTATTATATCCGTGTGTGTACACCACACACACACACACACACACACACACACACACACACACACATCAGTTTCTATATACATTATTATTATTATTTATTTATTTATTTGTATGCTCATACGATTTAATTTTTCCTCAGACATACCGAGGTGAAACAAATATAATTAACTCTAATTGGACAGATCATTGTCATCATATAAAACAAGACTCAGGAAAAACGAAAAAAAAAGATATGAAGCCTGATGGGCAAGATGTAACGGATATGATATTTGTTGAACCTGATACCGATACAATCTCGTTCACAAGAAACAAAGGTCATAAATGCTATTTCCTTGCATATATTTAATTATATATTTATTTATTTTTTAATAAAAGTAAGAGTTTTATTTTTATTTTTCTAAACAGAATCTGAAATGTATATTACGTATGAAGATGAATCCGATACGGATGACGACGAGAATGATACAAAGTTAGCAAGAATTTCGAATTATCTATTTGATAGTAGCGACGATGAAGAAAGTGATGATTCTGATAATTCGAGTACAAATGAGGAATTGGAAGTAACGCCAGATTACAATTCTGAAGCTCGTATGTAAATTTCACGTGTTACAAACGTGTGTTATATGTTTGATATACATACATACATACATACATATATGTGCGTTAATATATATTTTAACGTATCATTGTTTTTATGTAGATAACTCTTTTGTGCGTATGCCAGCAAAAACAACTCTTTCAACGCCGCATATTGTTCTGTATTCGGAGGATAAGATTAATATCACTATAACGCAAAATATGATTACAGCGTGGAACGCAATTTTGAGCGCGTTTACACAAGCGAAGAGTGGAATCCCGTTTGTACCCGTTAATACGCGGGAATTAACTCTATTAAATGACATAGGACATGCGAGTCGAGTAGAGCTGCTTGTTCAAGAACAAGTAAATAATATTTCTACACTAGAGTTGATTGTCATTTATAGTAAAATGACAAGAGATTGCGCGCGTAATTATAATCCGTTTTGACTTTTAAATACGACAGATTTGAAGTGTTTGTAAAAAAATAACTTTATTGCATCTTAAAGATGTAAAACTTGAATATACTTTTAGGTAGGTGAAAAGAATGTCACACGCGTAGTCGCTGCGCATAACTTTCACGATAGTAATTCACCGATCAGCGTTCCCGACAGCCCGGAAAATGAAATTCAAGCCGATCTTACTAGTCCTCAGTGGACTGTTAAAGAGACTACTACGCTCATGCCGGAATGTAAAATATTTTCTACTGACTCGCCTGTGCACATCTACAAATCAATAACTGACGAACTTCTTCGTGTTGTTTTCGAAGGTAGGCTTCAATCTTGGTTATATGTATATCAAGAGTATTACGTAAACACATACACTTTATGATATATAAACGCAGAGTTTGAAGATGTACTGATATATTGCCCGAAAAAGGAAACGTGCAATCTGGTATCACTGCGTCCTGTAAAACACGAAGTTCGCTACTACTTGGTAATAGAGACGTCAATAAAAAATCATCTACACCGTACAATCTGTGTGCGATCACCGTTACAGGTAAAATACGAACTATTTCTCGATTCGTTATATATTCTTCTACTTGTCACTAATATGAAAAAACGCGTTTTAGTTTCGAAATGAAACATCGTACGCTTTGGGACTTTATTATAAGAAAGCAGTCTTAGATAAACTAGGTCTAACACTGACTGGTGAAACCACAAATCCTTTCGACGATAATGTAAGAATAGCAATTGTCGAACCTGATGTAACTTACAATGTACCTTTGTATGTCGCTTATCATTGTCCGATACATATACTTCCTACGTATCCAGAGTGAGTAAAAGACATTAATTACAGATCTACTGTATTTTCAGTGAGAGAAAGATCTGCGGAGCAGACAAAAATTTGTTTTCACGCATATCCTCTGTCAGAAAGCCCTATCATTCCACTATTCGTAGAGCTTCCAGGTCTGCTCCGCAGACCTTTCTCTCACTGAAAATACAGTATGTGTGTAATTTTGAATGCACGTGACTCGCATATTGACAAATATATTATATTTGTAGACAATACCAAGTGAGTAACGAAGGAATTTACTGGAGAGACTTGAAGGGTACAGCAAATACATTTAAAGACGTATGCTGTGAAACTAAAGGCAATATTAATCGTAATGTATTCTATGTCAGGGCGGTATGTACGGAAATTCCGCTAACTACTCGTCCCTCAGGCTGTCAAGTACCGAATTACTTGATAAATATCATGCCACCCGTTGCTTTTAATAACCAGTTACCCTTCGTTATAGACGTCAATATACCTGATATTAATTATGAAGTGAAAATCGAACCCGGAGAGAAAATAAACATGCATTCCTTGAATTGCAACAGTAATTTGCAGTTTATTTTCAAGGTGCATATAGAATTATTTGTATAATATATGTATCGTGATTTACTACTTATTAATATTATATGTAATTTTAATGAATGTTTATACAGGTATCCAACTATTTAGGTGCATCTTGGATGGGTGCGGTAAAACTGAATATGAATCTGGAACGAAAATTTGTATTAATGTCTACAGATAATGAGTCGGATTTGACAAAGCCCTTTCTATTGTGCTTGGAATTGTGCAAAATGCTTAGCTGGAATATCATATTACAATCGCAATATTGGATAATAAATAAAACAGGACTGCCATTGTTTATCCAGGTAAGCGGAATTACGAAAGTTTTAGTTCTTAATGAAGACATACATGATTCCTTCATTCCTCTTTTTTTTTAGGACTGTCATTCTCATACATCTTACGAGATGCCAGAGGAAGAGTTAATGATTTTTTCTCAAAAAAATAAGAAATCCATGGTGCGAGTAAGAGCTTATCAATCTGAATGGTCAATGCCATTCGGACTGGACGGGATCACGTCGATGTCATTGATAGTATGTCGAGACGTTGAACGCTGTCGAAAATATCAGATTTTAACGGAAATAGAAAGTTCCCGTTTGTCGCCAATTTTCACAAAAATTATAACTTTTCTGCCGTATTTTTTTATCTTCAACAATACCAAAAGGGCTTTGAGGTTTATGGAAGAAAACGAGGAAGCCGATCTCTGGAATGATCTCTTGCCCGGACAGGAAATATCGTTTTGGCCGGCTACGGAATATATGAAAATGAAAATAAAATGGAGGAATAGTCAATTGGTTTCTCAGCATTTTGACATTACACATGTGGGAAAGACTGTATTGAGAATGGATAACGGGGTGAGATTTGCGCGATCACAAGATATAGTAAATTGATACTATTTATCATAAACATAATAAATACACTTGTGATTAATGATATGATTTTTCTAGTTAAGTTATTCTCTTTTTGTAATTTACAAAAGACTATAAGCAAAGATTATCTATCTCATTTGCAGTCGGCACTGTGCGTGGAGATTGAGGGCGGCGTCAGTACGCCGTACCGCGTAATGTTCCGAAGATATGTTATTGGTGACATACCTGTGAGAGTGGACAATCTCTGCGATAAACTATTTCTAAAGCTGAATCAAGTCGGCTTAGGCCAGGTTGTTTTACTTAAACCATTCCAAAGTTTGCTGTATACTTGGGATGATCCTGTTCAACCTAGAAAATTGATTTGGAATGTTTACAACAATAACGCGGTTGGCTACAAAGCACAATTCGAAACGGTAACGTAAAAACAATTTCGAAAGATTCGTGTTTTTTTTTTATTTTTTTTATTTTTGTTTACGTGTATCATTAATATTTTCAACGTTTTTTGTTAGGATGGCTGCGGATACGAAAAAGTGTCCTGCGTAACCATCGAACGATGTGATAGCGCGTCTTTTTCTTCCGTCATTTCTACATCATTGGCGAACGCGAAATCGTGGTCGGAAGAAAAAGAAATTGTCAGTCAATCTTCCAGCACAGAATCCGAGCCGAAGCAAGTATTAGAGCACGTGCGAGAGGATGAGGTTGAAGTTTATTGGGTAAGCTATATGAACGGTGAACAACGTGTGTTGTTATTCACGCAGCACGAAAGCATATATCTAAAAGCCAAAAGCGTCATTGATCCCGAGATAAGTAAGAGGGAGATATTCCTTTCGATTGCAGCTATCGGAGTCAGCGTGGTACGCCAATTGCTAAAAGTTTATGTGCTTTATAAATTGGATTCTATACGGATCGACTTTTTTTTGCTTTTAGATCGTACAAGAATCGAGTCTTTATCAGGCCAGACGGGAATTGTTGTACGCCAGCGTTATCGATTCCGCTGCTCATTGGGAACTTTACTTCAGCAAACGATGGAGAAGTTTGTCATTGGAATTGAGTACTTGGCTAGAAAATAAGTACACGAATTTCGCGAAGAAGGTTCAGCTAGAAAACTTTATTGACGTACGAATTGACACACTCACTCTTTAAAAATTATACTATAAATGTCGGTTAATAAACGCGTTGAAGAACTATTTCTTGTTAAAATCTACTTAAAACTCTTCAAATGTAGAATTAATATTATATTATTTCTTGGAATTGTTACATGATTTTTTCATTTATTTTATCTTTTTTATGTGTCAGGATAAATAAATTCTTATCTTTCTGATCGTAACCTTATCTAGATACTTTGCAGGTTGATTTTATGAAAATGCAAATGACCAAACCATTTTTCGGTAAACTACGAAGAACGTATTCACCAGGTATTTGGTTACATTGCAGAGAATCTACGATGTTACGTTATTTACAAGGATATGTTCACAAAATACAGGTACATGTATGTAAATGTAAGTTTATCACGTCTATGAAATAATAACTTTTTCTTGTCTTATCTAGATTGATAATCAATTGAACGAAGCTACTTTTCCAGTAGTTTTATATCCCAGTTTGCAAAAGACTTTTGTGAATCACGCCGGAAGTCGCAGATTGAAGCATTGTTTAGAGTTTTCATGTCTAAATCAGCGTAAATTGGATAGTACTATTTACAAGTACATACGTACCAATTAAATCAGTATCAAACAATACGATTTGTGAAAATTGTACTATAATGGTTGAATTTGATTGTTTTTTTCTAGAGGAATATGCGTTGTTGTCAGAGAGTTCAATTTAAATCTAGAGGAAACTTTCCTCTGTTCGTTGATCAATTTGATACCCAAGATACCGGAAACTAAGCATACAATTGCCGCTAAACTCCGGAGAGACGTATCCAATATGCACGTTACTTCGGTTCACAAAATCAGTAATGTAAAATCTCTAATGAGAGTTGTATATTTATTTGTGTGCATAAACGTGTAGATTTTGACTGACGCACGAATATAAATCGCAGAATGTAAACAACATGAAGAAGGATATAATAGAGCAAATATATATTTCTCCAATGATAGTACGCTTGAAGCTTTTGGCTAACACAGATGGAACGCGCAGTTTCAGTAATGTACTTGATTATCATAACGTTCTTCGATTTATTTTTGATTATGCGGAAAAGGGTACGTTTGAGAGGGACGCTGAATTTCGGTGAGTAATCACGACAATCTGACAAACTGAAGAGTGTGCGATAATTATCTCATAATTCGAGGTTTTTTGTTGCTTTTATTTTAGATTGCCTGGCTATCAAAAGAGTTTTATCATAGTCAACAACGAGCAGTTTTTCATGCGTCTTTTACGGACTTACGTAGCACTAATTATGGAACAGTTTCATGTGTTGGTACGATTAACTACGGTATTGGGAAATCAATACAGCTACAACTTTAAATTGTCAGGAAGCAGCGTTTGTGAATCAAATTTAGTAAGTAAAAGAATTTAATAAAAGCAGTTTCATAATACTTTTCGTGATTATTCAAACATACTAATTATGGTGACCTTGTAGTTATTGTTATACAGCGATGAAATTGCAGTAAAGTTGGCGTATGACGTTGCATGCAAACTGGGTTACGTTACGCCCGACACTATGCAACCTACAATTTTAAACAACTATGACCATCATACGTTTCATTCCAAGGTACAAACATATACATACATATGTGAATATACATACATATTCTTGCTTCTGTTATAATCTAAGATGGCTAATATGGAGAAGTCTTGATGAAGTTATCAATTTATAAAGCTCCGCGAATGAGAGTACATTCGCTCTATTTTCCTTCTAGATAAAAGATATGATCTATCAGAATCCTGATGTACCGCCTTTAGCATTTGTGATCAACGATTTATTCGCTACGGAAATTGTACATATAAGTAACAAATGGATATGTGAATACATAGTGTCTACTTACCTTAGAAAACATATTCATTTAGAGAGATTTTTGTCAAACAATTTTATTTGAAATTTCAAATGGCAGGCATTTATCGAGAAAGATTACGATATTTCTTTAAAACATTGGGAAAGAAAGTATCTATATTGTTCAAGGAAGAAAACTGTTCTTTAAAAGCTCATTCAAAAATAGTAACAGACATAATAAAAAGGTACTAGACATTAGTTTATTTATTTTTTTGTGTATTGCCGTTTTGTTCTTAAATATTATAATATTTACTTCTTTTATTTTATAGAGCGCAAGAAGTAAAACATAATTTTGTATCTCGGATGCGATTGCCGCGGTATATTAATCCTCACTTCGTGAGTATTGTTAAGATGCTAACATTTGTTTTTTGTCGTTTGCATAAAAATTCAGTAATCATACATATTGTTATTCAAGGGTGTGGAACCGTTTTCAACGCATAAAGCAAAAGGAATGTACTTACTAAATACTATAAGTAAGGGTCAGTACGTACAAAACGATTCTTATTGGGGACACGCTGTAGTCCACAATGACGGAAGATACATTACCCTCGTATCTTTACAGTAAGTTTTACAATAATTATTACAAGACGTTCTTTCTCACGAGACTCTTTATCAATAGACTTATTTTTATTACTGGTAAAGTAAAAGATATCTAATTAGAGAGAAACAAGATAGTATATATAAAAAAATTGTAGTAAAAATACAACAAAAAATTTCAATTTTTACAAATGTCAGTTTTTATCAGTTTTCGCGTATAAGAGTAACAATTATATCATTTTGTTTTTTCCATTTTTTTTTAAGTGCATAGTTTTACCAAATGATTAACTTTTAATATTGTAGTTTTAGAAAAAAAAATTTTAATTAAAAGTCCTTTTTTGCGTGCTTGTAGTATGTATTAGTTTATATTAAAATTTTAATGAAATACCATTTATAAAAAAAAAAAACAAACAAACAAAATTTTATTTCCACTATTTCTTAAGAGAAAAAGGCAAACCTGGAGAATAAAATTTAGCTTGCATGTGAAACCTGATTTTTAACAACAAAATAGATTACAAGAACATTACAATCTATTAGTCTATTTTATATTTAATTTTAACCTGTATATTATTATTGTTTTTATTATTTTTTGAATCTGGAATAAAAAAAAAATATTTGAATTTCTAGGCGACTACATTATATTGAAAAAGGAAACGCGTGGAGTTCGTGGAATGTAAAATGGACTTTGGAAACAAATCAATTATTGTCACCGCCAACCATTGCTAAAAACAGACTTATTTTGCATATAACAGAGGTAATCGTTGTACTTTATATTAAAAATTAAGTTTGCACGATATTCCTTTTTTGTAATAATAACTCGAAGGAAAATATTATGCCACGTAACACTTGTTGCTTGTAAGACTCCTCGATATTTTCGCGACCATCTTGGATCAATGATGTCAGAAGCGAAGAAATACGCGAAAGTTCCACTTCGTGTAAAAATAAAGATTATTTCTGTATAAACGCAAATGGAATCAATAGAGCACACGTAATAATAAAATATACCGGAAATTTATCTTTTGGTTCAACAACAAACCTCAAATTGCACTATCGAAACATGGACTTATCACAAGGTTTGACAATTGCCGAATTATGCCTTGAGTTTAAATTTCTCACTAAATCACACATTGAATCAAATTTCCGATATATTTTACAGATGTACTTTGTCAAAGAATCTCTTGATTTGTAGTTAAAAACTTTTGTTTCCACATAAAGTGTACGAAACTTTTGCTACGTTTCAAGCCATTTCTGGCCGCTTCGTAACGTATGATGCGGGGTTGTTTGTGTTGATTAACTTTTTTTGTTTTCCTTTTCTTATCAAAGTATAAACGTATATATCTATCTTATTCTAAGCGCAAAAAATGTAAGCAACGCGAAAGACTTTGTGCTTTTGCTGGTAAATCGGACTTGACGCTCGTATTATATAAAGCTCTACATAATGAATAAAAAGATAAACAATATCCTGTAGAAATATTTATCTTCTTTACGTTATTGTGTTTAGTTCAGAAATAATAAAAAAAAGTCATGAGAAATATTTTCTGAATCTGCATGAATCTGGAAAAAAAGAAAAGATCTAATAAAACACAAGAGACAAATAAAAAGTTCTAATATTAATTGCGCTGTAAATTACTTGAACTTAAATAAAAATCACACATTACAATATTAGCCGCAGACCGAAGAAACGACATTGTCTATGGTGGATTGGTACGTGGAGAGCGAAGCGGCCGACATTCTGGAATGGTTGTGTCGCAAAGTAAACAGTGCAATGATCTTCAATATGGAGAGCAGCATTTGTCCTAAATGAGGATTTATCGTTGATTGATGAAACTACTATAAAATGAAATTAAATCGCAAAAGAGATCAGTGTATTTACATATTTAGTTCGGCATAATAAAAAGTTTATGTGATGAATATGCAAAACATTCTTTTGTCTAATGCCCTACAATTTTTATTATTTAATATTATTTTATTATCCTGTATCGTATATCTTGCAAAGTCAGATCGCATCTTCGTCTTGGATAAAGTACGTCTAGTTTATTTCATAATTTATTTACAAAAAGTCTTAGTAAATTACACTTACAGGCATCTCCACTCGAACTAAAGTAAATAATTTAAGAACTACATGTATTTAGATATCTATAGAATAGGATACTTTGGGGTCGGGGAGAAGCTGGGACCAGGGAAAGTGTTCTGTGTATTTAACTTATTTCAATACGCTTCTAATTGTATCTTCGCGAGAAATCGAGTCGTTTAAATAGTTACATACATGTCGTATGTGGAAACTAAATATCTTCTATCTTTCTTAAATCATTCTCTCTATGAAACGAGGAAGTCATCAGTTATCAGTGGAAGGTGTGCAACGACGAGTTTGCATGCATTTCTTTTTTGTTATTTCTCTTTTGTAACTGTTGCGGTAGATGTTCGTAAAGTGGGATTTTATAAGATAATTGTATGTATCCGTAAGAATCATCAAAATATGTGCAAGCTGACAATCGGTATTTTGTTAGTTTTACAATAATGTATGCGCGCTTTGAAAAAGCATAAAATCTTGGTTATAAATATATTCCCATTAGAATCGTTTAATGGCACGATCGAGCTTAAATTTAAAAATCTTTTTCTTCTTATAATATATTTTTTTAATATATTCGATTCTACATTATCGCCCAGAACCAGTTCAATCTGTTTCTACAATGTCAGTTTTCTTATTTTCTGCTTCCCTTTTTTCTTTTGTTATCACAACGACGTTTTATTTACGTTTATAAATATATGTATTCCAAAGACTGCAATTAGATCAGCTACTTTCTAATCTCTTTCTGCGAAAAAGAAACCTTATGAAAATCAAAGAAAAAAATCATTAAACTCTGTTTGATGAAGATTTCTATAAATTGTTTACTTATTATTCTGTAAAATCAAATAATCAAATAATTTAAGTGATTAAAATATGTTAATTGCTTTTTGTTTCTCACAAACTGTATTTGTTTTTTGTTTTTTGTTTTTTTTTTGCTTTTTTTTACAGACACTATCCCCACCCCTTATTCTACCAGCACCCCATCTTTCGCGCGTACATACTCACGTATACATGCACGCAGTTCTCTAGTTGCCCCCCTCCCCCCTTCTTTCTCTCTACACAGTCATCTTTTACATTAATACACACATATACACACTACATTCATCAAAACTATGCGTTTTTTGCATTCATATAATTTCATATGCGCGACATTCATATCTTCATACGCACACGTAGGCAAATATGGGCTTCTATCTCTCAAATATCTTTCCTTTTTTTTCTTCCTAAACATCTAATATACACATACATACATGACACATGCACGCAACAGACACAAATATTTAAAAACATTCAAACGTATGCACATTTTTTCTTGTTTTTTTTAGCTTTCACTCTTTCATCTTTCCACTCACTCGTTCGTTCGTTCGTTCGTTCTTTCTTTCTTTCTTTCTTTCTCTCTCTCTCTTTCTTTCTTTCTTTCTCTCTCTCTCTTTCCTTTCTCCCTCCCGCTCTTCTCTTTCGCTTTTTCTATTCCTTTTTCCTCTTGATCAACAGCTTTATCACACAACGTATTTTTTTCTCTTCTAGCAATGTCTTTCTTCAGTTCTAGTTCTGCCTGTGCTTCTAAAGTCGAGACTTACGGCCCGCAAACATATATTTGCGCCATCGTACATAGCCGTAGCACAAAAATCGAATAAGATTCAATGGAAGTGTGTGTGTTATCTACAAAATATCTTAATTACTCGCTAATTACAGCACAAAACATGCAAATATAAAAATTTGCATTATATTATCATTATATTTATAATCATCATTCGATATATCGTTTTACATCGCACCATTAAGGTTCACCGACATACTTCTTGGTATATATATATGTGTGTGTGTGTGTGTGTGTGTGTGTGTGTGTGTTATGTGCAGCTGAGAGACCGTTATTTTTTCGAAGTCCGTTCTACATTGCTGCATGTGTACGTATGCGTGTAGATTTATGTTAGATGCGTTGCACGCATGTAATGTATATGTGTATGTGTGGATTAAGTGTGATAATGTATCTCTGTAGATATAAGATTGTGTGCCTGTGTGTGTGTATGTGGATTTGTGTACGTGATTTTTCTACGTGTATTTTTTTTCTTCATTAACTATGAAATATCTTACACTATCGATATTACTCCAATTCACGAAGGGGAAGGTATACCAATGGGCGAAGATCGCATCAGGCATACCTACACGCTAACACCGATAATTAAACTTTCTTATATATATATATATATATATATTTGTGTTTAATCGATATAAAACTACAATTGCGCTGCCATGGTTTTTATCAGCACTTTTGTTCCTTCACTCATGCGCGCGCTATCGCGCGTCGCGCGCGTCTCTTCGTTTCTTCCTCGTTTCTTTCTTTCTTTCTTTCTTTCTCTCTCTCTCTCTCTCTCTCTCTCTGTGTGTCTCTTTCTCTTTCTTTCTTTCTTTCTTTCTTTCTTTCTCTCTCTCTCTCTCTCTCTCTCGCATTATTTCGCCTGCTTTCGTCTCCTCTTCCGTCTTGGATGCACTCGCGACCAAGCGTCCTTATACGATATATTACCAATCACAACGTAATCATCGTACTTCGCTTATTTCGTCATTGTCATTGTCATCGTCATCGTCATCGTCATTTGTCGTCATAGTCGCCACCGCATGTATTTATCGTCGTCGGCACTACATTAACATATTTGCATGAATAGTATAGTGTCTCAACAGACGATACAATAGAGAGTTACGTGCCTCTGGAACACTGGAACAACACACGTGCGACTATCGCGGCGACTTGCTGATCTAAAATTTGACTCATCACCAGAGCAAGTAGACGGGACTCGTGTTGCAGGAGAAGAGTTCGATTATCCGGATGCCTGGCGAGGTTGAGCAGAGTCCCAGCCGCGCGTCGCAACATATCGAGGCTAGTGCCCATCGACTCGGGATTATCGCGCAGAGCTGCGATACCATGCTGATTTGCGACGCCAAGAGCACTAGACTCTGCCTGTTCGATGAACGCAACTAGTAACGCGACGCACGGCGTTTGCAAAGCGATGGTGCGCGCGACGCCGCTATCCGCGGCCGAGAGAAAATGCAGCAGATTCACGCCGAACTCGCGCAGCACTTGTTCTTCACTGCGGCAAAGAAGCCTAGTCAGTACGGAACATAGTCTCTGTAGTCGGGAATAGGGCGGTGTAGCGACCACCAGATCAACGTTACACTCGGTTACACATAACTTGCACAATGCTTCGAGCGCAAGTCTCTGGGGTGAGAGGGAGGAGTTCGGTCCGACGGTCGGAAAGGGATCTTGGCCGTGAGCGGCCGGACATACAGCCCAGTGCAGGAGGCCGTCGAGCACGGGTCGCGAGATCTCCTCCGGATGCTGGCTCAGATCCATATGGCCAGATATATTGGCGGCCATCACGAGAACATTCTCCCTTACGTGATGCAGGAAGTCCCACCACCATTCGCTCTCTCCCTGTAAACTACTGCACGAATCTGCAAAATCCGCGTCTTCCTCGCGATCGTAATTGCGTGTTTTCTGTGCCCGTACCGGGTGCTCGTGGTGCAGCAATAGCAGCTTACCGAGCAAACTGAGAAACGTGACGTTCTTCGCAAACTCTGCTTCATTGCCGGGAATAAACGTAAGATTTCTTAAGATCGTCGACAGGCATACGCAACGGCGTGCCAGGTTGTCTTGTGTCTCTGTGACCAAGTAAAGACTCGCCTCGTCCCTCGAGTAGCTCTCATCTTCGTAGTCACTTATCCTTCGTCGCTTCAGCGTTCCCGCTGGATCTCTTATCTTTAATCTTGGTCCCTCTTTTTCGTCTCTCAGCTCGTGTTCTTCAGTTGTTTCCGTCTTGATCTCGATTTTTTCTACGGTATTGTTGCCTGCTGAGGCAGCTGCTGCGACCGATTCGTTCAGTCCGTTCTGCGTCGGTAACGGCGAGTCTTCGTCGTTCTTCGACACCTCGCTGCCAAAGTGTTCGCCCATATTGTTATTCGCCTTTGTTATCTCGTTGTCGCAGTCCTTCTTAAAACCGTCGTTCTTCTTTTCGAACAGCTCTCTTGTGAGATCGTTCATTTCCACAGGTTCTTTTTTGATCCTGGACAGCACATCACTCAGTGTCTTTGTTTTCTTTTTCTTGTCCATCTGTTGTTGCTGCTTGCGTTCGTTGCTCTCCTTGCCGGACTGTTTGTCACTCAACTCACCGGATTTGTGAGTTAAGTCCAATGTCTCGTGAACACTACCTACGTTATCCGCTTTAATTTCTTCTTTTACATCCGTGCTGTCAACTTCCTTCTGCAGTAATGGCGGTTTTTCGTCTCTTAGTAAACGGGCGAAAGGCACCGAACCCACCTCGGACTGAAAACACGTTACGATATATTTAGTTGCGTTCACGTCGACTTGCCATGGCTCGGTCTCCGGCTCACATTCCTGATGATCCCAAGGCCTTCGAGTATCCAGAACGAAAAGATCATCATCCCGGGAAACGATCTTAACGGGACGACCTCTCCTCGAAAGATAAGTGTAATTCGACGTTGACAATAATTTTGTCCGATCCTCCGAATCGATTGGTCGTGTCACTGCACCGAGATCCACTTCTGGACCGTCTGCCGCTTGGCAATAACGATCGTCATCGTTCACGCATGATTCAAACATGTCGGAGAGAGAACGCGAGAAATGTTCCAACAAAACGTCCAATAATCCGGGTAAGTGTTGTAATCCGAAATAACTTACCTAAAAAAAAAACCAAGGATAATTAAAAAAATTGGTTTTTATAAATTTTATATACTTTTTTATCTCATAAAAAATATATAAACATAATTCTAGTTGTTTCACTTTTTTTTATTTATTTCTACAGCAGTGCTAGCTTTTGCTGTAATTTCACGGTAACAGAGAAAAATACTTACAGAAGAGTCATCAAATAACAAAATGTTTAAAATATCCAAGGCCCAACAGCTTTCAGCGAGCAGACCTGATCGCAGAGCCATCATAATGCGCCAAGCTTCAACTGGCGCTACATCACTGCGCGTCAATTTTCGTCGCTTGTACAAAAGAGGCGTAACAGCTTCTATGCTATCAGAAGGAAATGTCATTTCTCTTTTTGATGTTGGTTGCTGGCTAATCATAGGATTCACTCCAAGTTGATTCTGTGCAGAAAAGAATAATGTATGAGAAAGAGAAAGAAAGAAAGACGGCGGGAGAAAGGAAAAAGAGATCAATTTATAAAACAACACTTGCGTTAACAGAAGAATTAAAATTGTACCTGATGACTTCCAGGTGTTGGATACAAAGGGGACGGTTGATTCGTGTAGCGATGATCCCACGGTGGAGGCGCATGTGCTATAGCGTTTAGAGACGGTTGAGAAGAAGATCTGTTCGATTGTTGGCTGCCCCATTGTTGACTACTTGTCATACTGCCAACTGCTGAAGCTGTCGGGGCAGCAGAGCCAACTTGAGACGCTTGTTGTTGTTGTTGTTGTTGTTGTTGTTGTTGTTGTTGCTGCTGCTGCTGCTGCTGTTGAGACGGCGG